>CM021105.1:593630580-593754628 GCA_007115665.2 Sequoiadendron giganteum | reverse complement strand
TGAATACATGGTCAAATAGATAAACCAAAAGATATTTTTTATATATTGATGAAATTGCATGTTTGTAAATGGATAGAGAAATAATATGTTATTATATTAAAGTGATTGAATGTTTTAAATAGAAAATTGAATGAGATGTAAGATTTGGTTAGGAAATGGAAAAAGTTTACTTGCATGGATTTGTGTCGATTTAAAAGTAAATTAAGAAGTTGTTTTATTGATGAGGCAATCAATTATGTTATTTATTAATTTCTATTTAGATTAATTGAATCATTGTGATTGGATTATGAAAGAGATATGGATTTAGTATATCCAAAAGTAGTATCTTCCTCATGATTATCTTAAAGGATTTAATTCTCTGTATTCTAGTAAAGGGAAGTAAGTTTAATTGTTTTAGATTTCCAATAATGAAAAGGGAAATAGGGGTTATGATTATTTTAGATGATCTAGTTATCGTGTCTTTGACTTTGTCAACACTACCTATTGAATGAGTATGGATTTAGGAAATCCAAATATTAGATTTGATTGATGACTTGAATGCTTTTGTTGCTATGTCGTCAAGTTGCATTGTTGGTTTTGGGATTTAGTGTTAGTCCTAAATTATAAGTCTTCCAGAAGAACTTAGAGGATAAGGGTTGTTGAATCTTTATGCCATCCAGTTGTTTTCTCTTGGGTAGTGCATGGCGTCTTTTCAGTTTTACCCGGTTTTCATGAACGGGGATGTTTGCACCTCCTTGGTTTAGGAGCGGATTATGGGATCCGTGTCTCCTTGTATGGAGTGACCTTGTTATGTGGTTTCATCTTGTTGCCTCCTGTGAAAGGAGTGGACTATGTGTTGTTGCCTCCAAGATGTTTGGAGTGAGATCTTTTGTACCTCCTGTGAAAGGAGTGGACTATGTGTTTGTTGCCTCCAAGATGTTGGAGTGAGTTCTATTATTTGTATCCTCCTTGTGTTGGAGTGGATTATGATGCCTAGTTGGTATGCACTTGTGGTTCCCTTGGTGGATTGTTTGGATGTGTGTTGTTGAATAGAAGAGTGGCTTCTGTTAGGCGCCAGAGCCCAAAGAGGTAAACTGGATAACCTTCAGGAGTGATTTAATCAAGTGATAATTTAAATAATGTACTTAGAAGATTAGGACTAACTTCTCACATTAATCAAGATAATTTAATCCTCACTCATAGACACAAGGGCTTGTTTAGACTTGGGATGAGTGAGAAGGCCTGGAATGGCAAGATCAACTATCTAGTTCTTGCGAGAGGTAGTTGATTCCGCATGAGTGAGTATGAGTGCCAGGATTCGGTTGAGGCCACTAGGATTACTTGTGCCGGAGCCTATGAAGAATGCCCAGAGGAGATCTCATGACAAACCTTGCGATGACACTCTATCTATGACAACTGTTGTTAATTATTTTATGTGTATGGTTATTTGAACATACTTGATCTACTTTATGTCTGGAAGCAATGTGACCTATGTCAGTGATGTTGGAGTTGTACTTGTATTGTACTTGATTTGTACATGTATTGTATTTGATTTGTACTTGTATTGTACTAGATTTGTACATGCATTGTATTTGATTCGTACTTGTATGGTGAATAGTTGTACTTGATTCGTACTTGTATGGTGAATGAGTTGTACTTGTTAATTCATTTGGTTGGTTATAACAGTATGAGTCAGTTTGAGTCTGCCTTTGGTTAGAGGTAGTAGAATCTTTGTCCATGTTACTTTGTTACTCTCTCCTAGCATGGGGGGTGGGCCTTCGGGTACCACATTGGTTGGGTGGAACATGCACCAAAACCGTTGGGTCCCCATCTATCTTCAGTACTTGGTGGCGAGACATCCAGATGGACAGCTCGCGGTTCTTGTTGTATTATCTTGCATTGTAATATTTTAATTTGTATAAGTTATTTTATCCCTTTGATGATTATGAGGTGGAGTTATGTAATTGTAATCTTTTGTACTATTGCCTCATTCTGGGAATGAGTGATGTTTCTATTGGATTAAGATAATGTTTATGAGATTGTTTCTTGGTTGATTATTTTATTATGTTATGTGGTATTCTTATGATGTATGATGTTTATTTCATAAAGTTCATAAGGCTATGGTTATATGTAATATGTATGTGTGGGTTTAAGTAATCCTAACCTTGTAGCCTTAGAGGTTGTTGTTAATTAGTAAGTGAATGTATATGTTAAATGCACTTTATAAAAAAAAAATTGGTTCGCTTATGATGTTAATTGCAACTTCCTTTAAGGTTACTTGGTGGGGCATTACAAACCAACCTCTAAATTCTTTGAATTAATCTACATAAACAAGACAAAAAAAGTTGAAATTAGATGTAAGTCTACAATTAAAAATGATTTAATTCAATTTAATTTATAATTTATCATATTTTAATTGTATTGTATTCTAAGGTTGTGCACCCTCTTCTCCAGGACCTGTTTGTACATGCTCAACTACAACTTATGTCTCTTGCTAGATAAAAGAAAAAGAATTTAAAACATGTATTAGCTCATGTATTATATTTATATATATATATATATATATATATATATATATATTCAATTTAAAATTTAAAATTAAAGTTATTCAGAATATATAATTTGTAATTGACTCTAAATATATATTAAAAAATTTAAATTACCATGATATCTGGAGCCTGCTCTACATGTCCTCCTAGAGGTGTAATCATAACTAGTTCATGCCAGAAAGTCACACTAACAAAGTCCTACAAGATGAAATTTAAAGAATGTATACTTGAATTAGGTTAAAATATATATATTCAAATTTGCACATTTTGTGTAGAATTTTTTTTAAACAACCTAGAAATCAGAGGCCTCAAGAGTAGCCGCAACATCTAATGTTTTCCTAATTCCCATTCTCATTGTTGTATCAACCTAGATATACATGTAGACATTTTTAACACTTATAATATTTACAAGCACATACATGAACATTTTCTATATATAGTGAATTCAAAATTCATAATTGTAAGTATAGTAATTTACAAAGTTAAAAAAATTGCAATATAAATGTACTTGCCCTTGATCTACAACGCCCGATAATGGAGGAGTGCTCAACAACCCCTCAGGTGGAATCGACATGGAAGTTGATTGACTCCCCTAAACCAACATAAATATTTTAAACATATGTTCATGATTCAATTATAAATTTAAAACTCAAGTTAAAAATTATTTCATATATAATTTAGAAAATTGAAATCAAAATACCCCAAAAGAGTTGCCGACTAGGACTGGTCTCGATGTATGTACTCACATAGCGGATGATTTCCCCATTGTCACTGTCATCTACACACCAAATAGTTTGATTGTTAAAATGTATTACAAACATTCTTTGATATATATATGTATTCATTAAAATTCTTATAAAATCAACATGTAGATGCATATTTATACCTATGTCTTAGTGTCCTCAGGGTAATGGTTTGTTGTAAGAAATTCTACAAATGAACTGAGCCGACCATATGAACCACTAGAATCTCCACGTCCACTCGAACTAGGTGTAGCCTAATCGCGTCCATAGCATAATTTATGGCAACTAGTACATACATGTGGGACCCTCGACACTCCTGGAGTGGTACTCGAACCAACTCCATAAAACACTCCTCCATCATCATCGTCTCTATGCTCCCTACTCGTTATCACAGAAGCATGTTGATCAAGGTCTCTTGCGAGTGTACTTGGTATGTGCAGGATCATGATGGGCCAAAAAGTTGCAATATCTAAGTGATATGATGGCCCATGTGGCTAATGACTTTTTTTTAACCCAAAATTGATGAAACGAAAAGGGTTTTTAAAGGAGATTCTCATATTTCCCCCAATATAAATTATTCTTTACTTTGAATTTAATAAATAATTATTATTCATTTTCTATTTGAATTACAACTAAAGTCCTGATTGGTAGGTTGATTGAAAAAAATCTATAGCTTTCAAATGGTATCACATTTTTTGAATCTAAAACATGTGTCACATTCTATGCTTTGCATACTATAGGATTAAAAAAAAAATGAATTTCATGAATTTTTGACTAAGTTAAGGTGGTTAGACATACGAGTTTTTATATTTTTTAAAATTTGTAATAAGAAAATCATAATTAATTATTTACTTGGAAAAAAATTACAAAAAAATATGCATCACATCGGGACATGAGTCCCCTACTTATATCTAAAATCTTATAAAAAAAAATATTATCATTTTATTGTGGTTAGGGTGGTCAAATAGACACCCACTTCTTATTTTTTCCCTCAAATTTAAGTACTACTGCATTGAAATTTCAAATTTTCACCAAATAGTTTTTTTTTTATTTTAAAAAAACCCTTGTTGTTTAGAAACTACATTCAATTTTCTATAGATTCTATTCTTACATATTTTTGAAATAATATAGATAACTTATTCAAATTTTTATGTCAAGTTGCCTAACTCTGATTTTCTGAATTTTATTGCCACTTAAGGGCCTATTTTTTCCATGATGATCCTGCACATACCCTGCTAAGAGATCCTAATGTTGAGACCACTGCACGTTGATGTATAGGTATGGGAATGGGAGGACTAGGAGCAACAACAAGGGGTTGTGCACGCACGGGGCATTGGGATCAACCCTTGCCCCTAACCTCTATTGTGGCATGCCGCCACCAACACCCTGAAATGATTTAAAATCAAAATAATTGGGCTTTTGGCCCATAACAAACTCTACATATAATTTCCTCAAAAAATACAATGGGACCTCAGAATTAGCATGTGGTGGATTTTTAAAAACCATAAACCATCGATCCCAAAAATGTGCACTCATCTATGGATGTATACACCACCTGATGGATAATCTAGATTTATTGGGAGGAATGGGTTGCCAAGTAACAAGGTCAAGAGAGTAAGGGGCTAGGTGGGATTTTGTTATTTTAAGGTCTAAAATTTGTTTATAAGAGAGACCATCTGCATAAAATTGTCTCATATGCTCTCTCTCTCATTGATGGCTATCTAGATCAAAATCAATCATTTTAATGGCATCCACAATTTTTTGCATCGTAGATGAAAAATGTCTCACATGTAGAGGAATCAATGCTTGATTCGACATAGCATTCATTTTATTTTTGAATAGATGCAACTTGATCATTTACGCGTTCTCACAAGTGAGCCTCATCAGATGCAACAGGTGTTGGAGGGGGAGGTGAAGGTGTCTCAGGTGCTGGATTGAGGATATCATCGATGTTAAATTGATCCATGATATCAAATATAAGTGTGCACCTGCATTAAATTATACAAAATTAACATACAAACTTACAAAATTACAAGTACATATATACATTGATTGAACTTGAGCATGTTCATACAAAATTCAAAATTTAACATGTACATACATTTAAAATAAAAAATACGATGCATAATTTGAATGCATACATCAAACTTACAAAATTATAAGTACTTATACATTGATTGAACTTAAGCATGTGCATACACAATTCAAAATTTAGCATGTACATACATTTAAAATAAAAAATATGATGCATAATTTGCATGCATACATCATTCAACTAAACTATGTACATACATACAAATTTCAAAATTTAAGATCTAGAACTATGCAATTTTAATACATTTACATACTAAAAAATAAACTTGAAACATTCACAAAAAGCTCATTTTATGTCTAACACACACACACACACACACACACACACACATATATATATATATATATATATATATATTACATTTTTCCAAAAGGAGAAATCATGATCTAGTAGATAGTCATAAAATATATACTATTATAAATTCATCATTATAAGTTCATAAATTCCACCAAATTCATAAATTCATTTCACTAAAACTATCCATCTGGAACCAAAATCATGTAAATTCGCGTCACTAAAAATATCCATCAAAACAAAATAATAAATTTATTGCACAAAATATCCATCAAACAAAATTCATAAATTCATAACTATAAGATCATTGTATTAATTTAGAAATTATTGTGGCTCTCAATTGCATCTCTTCATTTCTTTGTGTTTTCCTTTTTAGAATCGGAAGTTCTCCTCTCCTCTAGCCATTGTCAATGCTCATCTAATATCCCATCCATAGCCCTAACAACATCAACAAGGGTTTGCATCCTAGATGCAAACATCCTCATAGGTGGTGTGATACATTCTTCATTTTGAATAATGTAGATTTGATCTTGGATGGTTTTAACATTGGAATTGATTTGTTCTTGCAAGCGAGCACCATCGATTTCAGGTGGTGGAGGTGGGGGGTTATGAGGTGGAGTGGGTGGAGGTGGAGGTGAGGGTGGTGGAGATGGATGACATTGAGGTGGATTATGAATATTATTGAATCAATCCATGTGATCTCTAAGATATAAGTGAGCCTAAATTAGATTTGTAATTTCAAAATGTAAGATACATGTTTAGGAAATACCCTTAAACCATTAAATATAAATGGCCTAATTGAATACAAATGATAAAATTTGTAAGCCTCATTTATGTCCAAGGCATGTTACTTGAATGAAAAAATAATTAACTAGATTAATATAGAACAATTTATGAATGTTTTAGGGTTTACTGTTTAGAGTTTAAAATTTAGGTTTCAGGGTAATAGGATGGCTTAAGGGAATCTATGTAGTAAGGTCCTAGTACAAAATGACATGGATTAAGTGAATAAAATTTGGGGTAATCCCACAATATTGGTTTACAATTTTTGGATAAATTGGAAACTAAACAGATTTTGTTAACTAAATCTTCACTTGCGGGCTCCTATAGTGGCTAAACCATGAGGAATTTGAAGATGATGAAAACTAGTAATTTGTCAAGTTTTTTCTATAGATTCTAAATATATTTTTTTCAAAACTTTTGGAATCAGATTTCACTTTGTTTTTCATCTCCTTTGAAAACTAGTTTTTATCAGTAAACAACATTTTTAAGGAGTGATGCTCACTGTATACAACATAAAAAAATTTGTATGAAGGATTATTTTTATTTTTATTTTAATTTAGATTTGTAACTACAATATATAACCAGTTCATTTGGTTTCATAGTGTTTTATTAAATATTTTTTCCTTAATCAAGTTTCGAAGTCAAACCAATTACATTTCAGACATAGGTGTAATGTAGACACCATAACGGTTTTTGTATGTATCGAAATTCAATTTTTATTTTTTTAATAGATCAAGGACATCAATAACCAGCTTGAACATACTTTTTAAAAAAAAAATTTGATAATCTTCTATTTTTCCACATGTGTAGAACAAAGAGCATGATTTTTGCTGAAAAACCTACATTCACAAGAAATAAAAAATAAATATAATAATCAAATTTAATTTAATTAAAATTATACTTTTTTGGAAGCTTAAAATAAATACTACATACTTAAGAAAATAAAATTTAAATGAATTCATTTGATCCCCCAAAAGGTAAATCAAAAGTGGTTTTTTATCAGCATTTTGATAGTTGTAAAGGAGACTCCATTGTAGGTATGGTTTAAAACTAGTGGGGTTCTATCCAAGGAGGCTTGTTCTAAGGTGGTTTGATCAAACCCTCTTCAATTGGGATCCTTTAAATGGAACTTTTCAAAGCTTAAATCATTATATTTTCTAAAAATATATGATTTGAACAAAAATCAGGATCTCCTAGAAAGTGTAAACCACTATTTGTGGCAGCACCATTTGGTGAAGATTCCCAAGGCAACCAAATTTCATTAAGGTCCTAGAAAAATTCACCAAATTTTATTCACTTGATCCATGTAATTTTTCCCTAGGACCTTACTAGAGATAGATCCCCTTAAGCCATCATATCACTGTAAACCATAAATCGATCAACCTAGATCATGAAATCTCATTCATATTATAATCTTACACGATCTTATATTATTGTTAAATTTAGTTGCCTTGGGAAACTTCACCAAATTTTCAACACTTATTTGATCCCCCTTAAGATATCTTGAAGTATGGCTTAAGGGGATCTATGTAGTAAGGTCCTAGTACAAAATGGAATGGCTTAAGTGAATAAAATTTGGTGAAGATTCCCAAGGAAACCAAATTTCATTAAGGTATTAGGAAACTTCACAAAATTTTATTCACTTGAGCCATGTCATTTTGTCCTAGGACCTTCCTAGAGATAGATCCCCTTAATCCATCCTATTTCCCTAAACCTAAAATCGATCAACCTAGATCATGAAATCTCATTCATATTATAATCTTGCACGATCTTATATTATTGTTAAATTTGGTTGCCTTGGGAAACTTCACCAAATTTTCAAAACTTATTCAATCCCTCTTAAGACATCTTGAAGTATAGCTTTAGGGGATCTATGTAGTAAGTCCTAGTACAAAATGACATGGCTTAAGTGCATAAAGTTTGGTGAAGATTCCCAAGGTAAACAAATTTCATTAAGGTCCTAAGCAACTTCACCAAATTTTATTCACTTGAGCCATGTCATTTTTTCCTAGGACCCTACTAGAGATAGATCCCCTTAATCCATCCTATCACCCTAAATCGTAAATTGATCAACCTAGATCATGAAATTTCATTCATATTATAATCTTGCATGATCTTATATTATTGTTAAATTTGTTTACCTTGGGAAACTTCACCAAAATTTCAAAACTTTTTTGGTCCCTCTTAAGACATCCTGAAGTATGGCTTAAGGGGATCTATGTAGTAAGGTCCTCGTACAAAATTGAATGGCTTAAGTGAATAAAATTTGGTGAAGATTCACAAGGCAACCAAATTTCATTAAGGTCCTAGGCAACTTCACCAAATTTTATTCACTTGAGGCATGCCATTTTGTCCTAGGACCTTACTAGGGATAGATCCCCTAAAGCCATCCTATCATCCTAAACTATAAATCGATCAACCTAGATCATGATTTATCTCATTCATATTATAATCTTGCGTGACCTTATTAAATTGTTAAATTTGGTTGCCTTGGGAAACTTCACCAAATTTTCAGAACTTATTTGATCCCCTTAAGAAATGGATATTAGGACCCCTTAAGACAACGGTTTATGATTTATGGTGATAGGATGGATTAAAGGGATCTATGTCTAGTGAGGTCCTAGGACAAAATGACATGGATCAAGTGAATAAGAATTGGTGAAGTTTCCCAAGGCAACCTAATTTTATTAAGGGCCTAGGAAAAAATGATGGCTTTAGGCTTTAGGAAAGTATTCTATGTGAAAATTATTTTTATCCCATTTTGAATACATAGTTAAGATAGAAGGTGACATCTAATAGAAATATTTATGATTTTAGTAAATGTAAATTTATGATTTAATTAAAAATATAGGTTTATCAAAATGAGGAAAAAATAAATTCATTAACTAAAAACTCACATCATATGTAGAAATAATTGATTGAAAAAACTAAATTTAAAATAAAGGGTGAAATCCCATCTACCTTCATTTTTTAGTGTTTTATCATCAACTAAATTCTAGTTTCAATTTTATGAAAAAAAAAATTAGATCATTTTAAAAAAAATCTAAAAAAGTAAAAACCTAGATTACTCTTAAAGATTATACATTTAATTAGTTTACACCATTTCAATATTTAAAACATACATTTGACCTTCTATTGATTCAAGTTAAATATTTGGGTTAGTGTTGGAAATTTTCTTTATAAAAGTATTACAAAGCTTTGAACTTTAACCAAGGGATAAATAAAATGATAGATAGTATATAAGGGACACTTATATAATATGATCATAAATATTATATGAGAAATAAAGAAGGTTAATTTATTGAAAAAATAGAGTAAGATACATTCAAAGAGAATAAAAATTATAGAATAATTGATTGACATAGAGGCACCACCTAGGGCAATTAGAAATGTAATTTCACTAGCTACTTAATCAAGCATTATAATGTCAATAATCATGTCTATAATTTATATTTCGTAAACTATACCACATATTAGTTTACTAATACAAATAACTATGCTTAGTCCCTCTATTTATATTGGGTTAAATGTATCAAGGTCTTCTCCTATGGTTCAATATTTTCACTTATTTGGTTAATATTACCCAATGTAAAAAATTTCTTACTTTTGTTAATGTACTTTATAAAATGTTTCAAGCTCGGTTTTTACAAAAATATTTTTATGGTATCCCCTACCTCATCAAATTTATCATTTTCCACACTATATTCTAGACCCAAGTTAGAAGTCCAAGCTACCACAAATTTCATTTTTAGTCTTTCTAGAAGTAATGGTTCAAGATTTAATAATAACTAAAAATGATTCACCTATGTTGTCGGTGTCAACTATGTACATATAAACACCTATACTAGATATACTTCTACATTTATTATTTTCATTTCTCATGCTTTCCAACAAAACATCCCTATCTCAAAATCTAATTCAATGACTTTTGCATCAATATAAATACAAGATGTATCAAGGTCCAAGTTATCAATTTAAAATAATATAATGAGTATTTTCATTATTATAGTTTTTACTCAAAAGACCCTAACCATGATCTAGATGATGGGATACAAATAATAACAAAGAGTGCATTAGATACAAATTATATTAGATAAATGATTTAGTAACTTGTATATACTTCAATAGAATCTATAGATATAAATTAATAAAATATTAAGTGTACTTTGATATGAAAATGGGAGAAGAGAGAATAAAGAAATTGTTAAAGGGGAAAGATAAATCTTGAATATTAGATATGATTGTTAATTAAAATAATAAACTCTCCATGGTTAGTCAATGGGGAATAGAAAAGATATATCTCATGATTAAATCTATGTTAAATATTGTAGTAGACCAAGTCTAGTTCCTAACATAGAATATAAAGAATTAAAAAAATAAAATCATAATAGTATTCTATTTAATTTGATAGAAGAAACAATCCAACAAATATATCAACTATATCAAAAAATAAATAAACAAAAGAATTATAATTGTACAATCTAATCAATTAGGGTTTTTAATGCAATTTTGTTTGTTTCATTTGAAACTAGGGTTTTCAAATCTTTTTTTTTTGTTTGATTTGAACTTAGGGTTTCAAAAAATAATTAGGATTAAATTCAAATGCAATTTTTTTAATTTCATTTCAATTTAGGGTTTTGTCAATGCAATTTTTTATGTTTCCAAGTTCAATTAGGGTTTTCAACAACATTTTTTTTTGGTTTGATTCAACAATTTAGGTTTCAAATGTAAATGTTTTTGTTTCCAAGTTCAATTTACATTGATTTTTTGCTTTCTATTCAATTTCTTCAAGGGTTCATTGCATTTTTTCATCTAATTCTACAAATACTCATTTCTACTTTACAGAGAAATAAAACCCAAAAAATGACAAATAAATTGAAGAAAAACATAGTAATAAACATTCTTGTATTTAAATTTTCAAAAAAATGAAAAAAAACAAAAACGGGGATGGTGGCATACCTGGAGGTTGCTCAACAGGTGTTGTCCACCAGACGTAAATCGGGATCCCATGTAGCACAATGAAATGAGTTTTGTTTTTTTTTAAATAAATATCATTTCAAAACGGGATCCCGATTATTAAAAAATGGGATCCCACATTTTACAAATCAGGATCTCGTTTCGCATGCGTCGGTTTGGTTGTAGGAATGGACATCAATACTATAGAAGATGGGATTGGAATTCCACCTTGGCTTTGAGTAGACCCCAAAGCTTGATTACAAGTGGCAATGGTAGAGATGGCATGTTGTTAACATTAAGCAAATTGGTTGTAGGAGGTGAAGTCATAGGAAAGGAAGTATGCAAACTATGAGCCACGAAGGGTTGATTATCAACACTATCAGAAAGAGAGCTAGAAAACCAAAGTTCCAAGACAAATTGAGATATCATGGGCTAACATGAGCCTTGAACTACGTATTACAATAGTATTTCTAATAAGACACCATATTTTAAAGCTCATGCAAGTTTTACAAACCTAGTGTGCAAACCCAAAATGGAAGGAGACAATACAATGACCTAGAATGAAATGCAATTTTCAGATTCTACATGATGCAATTTTAAGATTCTACATGATGTAATTTACTTGTTAAAAAATGTAATTAACTAAAAATGAAATATTGTAAATGTAATTTTCAATTTTTGATAATATTCTAAATCAAGCAAATGAAGCTATATGCAATGAATTTGATGAAACAAAAAATCAGAAAACTGAAACAAGAAAGTAACAATAGAAAATTGAAGCCTAAAACTAAGATTTTAATTTCTAGAAAATGCGGATCGAGATCTATTAGGGACTCATTCTCTAGTAAGGGTGAATGGGTCCTCGTTAAGGTTTTTTAAAATGTTTTTGTTGATTTCTGAGTGATTTTAAATACTTTTCAGATGCCAAAAAGTTTAGGTCAAGCCTGATCTGGAACTCATTCACCAATAATGGTGAATGGATCCTTGATGAGGATTTTTTAATTGTTTTTGAATGATTTTCAAGCTTTCTGTAATGTGTTTTAGTTCTAGGTCGAAGACTGTAAATTTCAGTTTTAGATTTTCTAGAAATGCAATGCGAAAATGTAATAAAATGATGAATGCAAAGACCTCATTTGAAATGCAATGTTTATTTTATTTTTAAATGCAAGTGTATGAGATCTACATGGTATGTAAAATGACTGATTTGTTTTTGTATTTTCCAAATTTAGAGAAATACAAAACAATGCAATTCTAAACCCTAAATTAGATGCATGTTTGAATGCAAAGTAAGAAACAGTAAATGAGATCTAATTCACCGCAAATGAGATGCAAGTGAATGCAAGATCTAACCTAGGATGCAAGAAAGAGTTCAAAATTAGAAAGTTACAATATTTAATAGGTCGAGTTCACCAAAATAAAATATAAAAAAAAGGGTTTTTCAAAATGAATGAACAAGATGACGAGCCAATAGGTTTTTCTAAGGGATGTTTCACTCAATTATGAAGGCCAAAATGTATAAATAACAATCAGAAATCAATCCTAACTATTATAGAAATAAAAGAGAATTTTTTAGAGCTTAGAATGGTGTGTACCTTGCTACATGAAGTCTATTTTTAGGCCACAAAGAACTCATTCGCCTTTAGTGGTGAATGGGTCCTTGTTAGGGTTTCTGAAATTGAAATCTAGGTTTTGTTCCTTGATGCCCACACTCTCTGATCCTCGATCATCAGCTCTCAAAAACCTATAGAAAATTATGTAGCCTTCTTTTTGTGTTCTTGCAATATAAATGACAACTTTTGCAACTTGACAACTTTGAAAATTTTGCTCCAATATTTTTCTCCACTTCATCTTCAACCTATAAGTCTGCAAAAACACACTCAAGAGGAGAAAAACTTGTTAATTGTTGGTGAATAGGAGTTTTCCTAATTCAAACCCCTTGTAGGTAATTAAACCAAATGATGAAATAATAAAATTGAAGCATGAACATGAAACAATGAAGTGTTGATACCTTGGAAGTTTTCTTGGAGTATAAATCTGCAAACTAACATGAAGTGGTCATGAAGAATGTAGATCTTGATCTCAAATAAGATGTGGAATAATGCTTCCAAGTAGATCTTCAATGCTACATCAATATTCTTATCTAAACAACATCCTTGAATGCGCTATGCCTTTGACATGATGAAATGATCTTGAATTGTTGCAATAAACTCTTGATAATCTTCCTTTGAATGCCCTTGAAAATTCTCTTGAAGTGCTCTATAATGCTCTTGTAAAGTATGAGGATGCTCTCTCAAAGTTGCTAGGTTCCTTAAGATGAAACTATGTGAATTAACCCCATATTTATGCTAAATCTAGAGATTAACCTCAAAATTCAAATAATTCAAGCCGACATCAGATCTACAAAATTGAAAATCATTAGAATCCCGCCACAATTAAATTAAAAAGGGGCATCCTATATGAGGAGGACCCATTCACCACTAAAGGTGAATGGATCCTAACACAACTTTCTAGGACCATGCTTCGGGGGGGATGAAATAACATCAAAAAACCATGTCAAAAATGCAAAGAAAGGAGTGTCCTATGTGGGGAGGACCCATTCGCCACTAAAGGAAAATGGTTTTTAGCACCATTTTCAAGGACCTTGATTTTGCCAAATTAAATGTCATGCAATTTGATTAGTGGGTGTCAAGATAGATCCTTTAGAAAGTGACATTAATAAGGCTTAAATTTGAATTAAAGGGGCCAACTAAGCTCAATTAACCATAATTAACTAATGAAACTCTAGATAAGTGTGAAAGTGTAATACAACACTGTACAACCCCTAAATAAGGTAAAATTTAAGTACATATTGTTAAAAAGGGCCCTAGATTCAATATGAATGTGTACAACACAATACAACATTAAATCAAGGCATTATCAGGTTAATTCAATATTACTTTTCCCAAATTAAGTGTGAAAAAGGATTACATTTTTTGACATTGCAACTACAAATTAATTGAAATGTAGAACCTTAAATGAGGTAAATTTCTTCTAATATGAAGAAAAATACATTCTTAAATAAATTTTCTATGATTACATTATTTCAAAGCATGATCAAAAGTTGGTCCTAGTATACAATTTCTTATCATATTCACAATAATTTAGAGGATGTGAGAAATATTTAGGGATACTAGTAGCATTGGGGGCAAAGCTTAGGTGTTGCTTAGGATGATAGTTAGAGGTGCATTTATTAATCATAAAATGTACCAAGTTAAAATATTTTATTTTATTAATAAAACTTGATTAGATTATCTTAACTTATGAATTAAAGGAATATCATATCCAAACAATTTTGATTAGTTACATTTGTACACGTAATTTGTTAGTGGTTATTATGGTATGTAGAACTAACCAAGCCAAAATTAAAACTTCAAAAAGTATGGTTAGGCAACTTAAAATTAGAAACATTGTTGAGTGATTGTATTTAATTGTGATTATAAGTTAGAAAATGAAAAAATAACTGACTTTTTAAAGTGTATTATATTTTCATATAAAAAATATACACATACTTTTACCATCACATTTCAACTAAAAAAAAAAAATTACATTTTTATATGGTAGTTTTCATATACAAAAAAACATAATAATTTTCATAACCCATAAATTGTTAAGAAATATGTCTATATTACCATTTATAAAGTAGTATTACACATATTAAAAAAGATGAATAGAAATAATCATTAACCCAAAAAAATCTAAACAAGACATTCATAACCCATAAATATAAATTTCAATTTTTATAAAAAAATAGTTTATTTATTTCTCATGAGATCCAAAACTTATAACTATGAAATTCATATAAATTAAAAATTAATTATCGTATACTCAATCCTTCCTGTTCTTGTGGAAAACATTTTATTTTACCATATCTATGCTAAATATTGATAATAGTCTCATTGTATTGTAACTATAAACAACAATCATGAACTTCCACATAATTATAAACATTTATTGCTACCCCCATCTCCTTTAGATGAGAGAAGCACATTTTAAAAGAGACATGGAGCTAATTGAACAACGACTAGGAACTTGAATTGTTTCTTTCTTCCAACTTAGTGTAAAATAGTGCAGGTCCTATTCAATTATATTTAGATAAGGCAGAGCCTGCTGGAATGTGTTGTCGGCAATGATTTGATAACATTCAGTTGTTGGATGAAAGCTATCCCAGAACACATACTTGGATGGATCAGGACAGCTTATGGTACTGGGGTTGCACAATATAGCTGTCTCCAACAGACCCGTTCCACAGCAACCTTTCCTGGTCTCTTCAAAACCTGCCAATAACACAACCAATTCAACCTTCCCCTTAACAAACATTCGTTTCAATATTGCTACCCAGTTTCATGTATATAGCAGAACAGTTTTCTTTTGACAAAACACAGTAGCCGACATTAAAAAGTAGAATTACAAAGCTTCTATCTAGTCACTGCGTAGGATGCAAAGCAAGGCTGTGACTTACCATACTTAGTCGGAAATTTAACGATGTCGAAAAGCTTATCGTATATATCTAGATAAAAAAGCCGAGCCCCTGGACAACTGGGCTTTATCTTCTCTACTAAAGCTTTGATCTTGGAATTGAAGGAGCTCGCAACCTCATTAAACTCCTCAAAACATTCATTTTCTACTATGTTGTGGAGAGTAATTTGGGAAGGCAAACAACCAAAAGGAGGAAGCCCAACAATGCCAACTTTAGTAGCACCCTCTCTGTAAACATTCTATTCACAAAGCACTACGTTTATACCTCCAAGAATTTTGAAAATAAAAAAAACTGTAGTTGTATAAGAGAAAACATTTACCTGTATAAATACAGCTAAAGACTTTAGAAGCAGATCTTGGAACTGTTCAACGGTATATCTTTTCCTGGTCAGAGGATTTATAAAATAATTATTGGCAAAGTCATCAGTTCCTGAGCTTATAACAAATAATGCTTGAGATACGGTCCTGTTGGCAGTTTCATGGCCAAATTGTTTTGTAAGCCGTACTTTATAGAGCCTGAAATTCTCCACTTGTTTCTCCAGTGGCAACACATTCTGCAAATACAAAAGATCAATATCTTTGGCCCCTCGTCACTGTAAATCTTAACAATTGAGAACTTCGGGAACAAAGAGATTGAAAAAACAATGTGCTAACCAAAGCAATAGAGGTACTGTCTGAATATCCTGAAGCAGATGAACCGAAACTGGCACCTGTCAGCAGCTTTTGTCCTCGAAATTCAGGATCCAAAGATGCAGGCAGCAAATCTGGAAGTCCCGCCAGTTGAGCTATGTGATATTATGCGATCAGAATGATTGAAAGTTAGTCACGATTAAAATGAAAAGTAAATCAATAGAAAATGTATGTTTATATCTATAATGAAAATGAAGTATGAAGCATAAGATTAACATTACATAGTTGGTCTGTAACTAATCTTCCGTTTGTGAATCTGCCAGTAGGTCGACCGTTTGGGAAATCTCTTCCGTAGGGAGGGAAGTTAGATTTGACAATAGTAGCAAGAAAATTATTGTTACCGGGATCTATGGTGGAGTCTCCAAACACGTAGAGCGCCGAAACGAGCAGTTGTATTTGGCCTTCCGCCTGAACCACATATAATCTTAGAAGAAATATAGTTAAAACAGCAATGCTCACTGTGGTACAATGTCCTTCCATTCTAAATACAGAATACTTCTGCCAAATATCTCAGGCCTTTTTGGTACGATATAAGAGTTAAGAGTCATGAATCACTCTACAATGGCCCAAATTCACAAATAAATCTTGTACGGGGCGGTATAAATGCAGTCAACCGTCCCGGGAACTAAGCCACATGTTATACTTTATTTTAGGTGTCCATTTGCTAAATTCATTAATGCAAAGCACTGGTAAATTGTCTCTTTCACAGAACGGGGGAGATTACAGTTTTAATTCTTTGAAAGGAATGGTACGTAATTTTATTGTGTATATTGAAAATCCAGGATAATATAACCCTGAGGTTGAAATGTGACTGCGTACCAACCTTCAATTTCATTATGGAATCTCTCAATGGGATAGCTGTGCTCGTTAAATATCACTGTCGAGTCGTTGGTCAATTAATATGTTGGAAATGTAATTATGCGTGTTCGTTAGATGTCATTGTTAATATAAATACTATCTTAATCTCTAAAAATGCTTTTAATCAAATCTCTAGATGACAAGTATGGCCAACGAGTCTTATCAATCAAATCTATAAACTCGCACTTGCACCGGAAGGAGGTACAGGGGCTATGCCGATAGAAAATCATATGATGTAAATTCTCGAGAGGTGAGGAATATTTCAACTGCTTAGATAACAATAAAATGGAAGAAAAGAAAACCAGTAAATGGTAACATTTCCACATATTCCAAAAATAATTATCCGAAATCATGACAAGTGATTTATCTCAAGATTCTGCACAAATTGTGTTGTGCTGTCAAGGATGTCAATGAAGAACCATCACAAAGCAAAACAAAAAAGAAAGAGACATAACCAAAAACAATCTCCTTACAGCCAAAATGGATCTGACAAAATACAGAAATATCTGCAGCTCACAACAATCAAAAACGAAGAACAAGACAGATTATTTCAGATTATAAGCGGTGAGAAGATGATAAGATAAAATATCAAAGACATTAGATTTCCACAATGCACCCAGTTTAATACATTAAGTACTCAACTACAGTTCCATACCAATAATAGGATTTAGTGCTCAATTCTCCAGCAAAATCTTTTGAGCTGAGTATGAAAATAGCTTTCCAATCTTCATCGCCTCGTGTGTGGAACAAATGCAATCTAGCACATGTATGTAGCCACAATGAACTACAAATCTTTGGTAAATTAATTAATATAAATATAGTACAGAAATTGGTTATTTAAGATGCAATTCTAAGGTCAGCTACTACAAATGACATTTCAGACAAACAATGAAATAAAATGCAAAACAACACAACGGATTTAGATGAATTGTGGCTGGGGTTGGTTAATCAATCCATTACCAACAATTAAATCTTTTGGCCCGAAGGAAAGTGGATGAGCCTAAGTTTAATATCTACCAAGCAAATTTTGGTTGAATAGCTAGCTTTACAGCTGCAACCTTAGTCAACACGTACTACTCGAAACTGCCATCTTATTGAAGGGAATGAGAAAAATTCAATGGCTGCAAACCATCTTAAATATGTTGTAAATCTTTAGAGATAAAAGTATCTGCACAGTAACTGCCATCTTATTGAAGGGAATGAGAAAAATTCAATGGATGCAAACCATCTTAAATATGTTGTAAATCGTTAGAAATAAAAGTATCTGCACCTAGACTATTTCATTCATCACTAAACAAATAACGAATTTCATGCCTGACTTGCGGCTAGGGTTCACCTAATTGTATTCCACTATTACTATTACATTATTCATAACAATAGGAGGAAAGGTCTATAAATCATGTAAGTATTGTTATAATGGATAAAATATATTCATTGAGGAGGAACTCTTCCTTCATCACCTCGTGTGTGGAACACCATCCATTCCACACATCCATCAGTTGCTGTAGGTCAAGATTGATACTTCAAGACATCATTACCTCAACTAAAAGCTCCTATAAGCTCCAATCGGTAAGGAATCACACCTCGTTTACTCATTTGTTGCAAAATGAGTAGATTTTATTTGTATTTATGAACAATTTTGAGCAGTTTTAGAGTCGGCAAGAGTTAGGGCAGTGGCAAAGGTGGAAAAAAATATCTTCATAATTATTGCAAAGATTGCTATCTGATCGACTATTAGTCAATTAGATTGATCTCCTAATACTCCATTTACTCAAAGATAGAAATCTAGTCTACCAGCAATCTATCAACAAATCTACTAGCAATCTAATATTTAAATGTGTTAGGGGGGACCAATATGTGTGCACCCTATCTTCCAAGGTCCATGTGGACCTCTAATAAAATTTAATATTTGTGCCACACAAAAAAACTAATTTGGAAACAGAAAGAAATATTTTTGTTTTCAAGATTTTTAAATCATATGCCACATGTCAAAAATTGATTTGGCAAAGGTGTCCAAAAATTGTCTATTTGGCCATGTGACCCATCGTGTTAAGAGCCTACCCCACAAGTTATGTGGCACGACGTCCAAAGCAGATGTTGCCACCATGTTGCTAGTGAATAGTTTTCTACCCTTTCAATCCAGATGCTCACATTAATCACCCACCGCCTCTGCCATTGCTTATATACAACTACATGTAATGTGCATCCCTTCTCACTACCTTCATGACATGCTAAACAAATTCCAAGAATTCCTTCATTGAATGCTCTTGCTACCTCACACAATACTCTATCTTTCACCCCTTTATTTTTACCATCTTCTCAACTTCTTCACAAACGGACCAGAAGGTGTTCATTTATGCTCTTTGCAACTTCAATCCCACCACCATTACATGTTACACTCTGATATTGGTCTCCCTTCTAGCAGTCACCATTACATATTACACTCTGACACTGGTCTCCTTTCTAGCATCCACCAATACATGTTACGCTTCGATAGGGGTCTCTCTTCGAGCTCAGTGATTCGTCCACTTCGGCTCTTTAGCGCAATTGTAGGGTTCCCATTTTGGAAAGTAAACATAGGGTCATTTGTTATTTTTTGGTTTGCATGCATGTTAAACTTGCTAGGTTTTTTGATGGTACATTGCATTCTTGATATTCATCTAACACATGCGCAAGTGTCAGCTAGTAGCTTCAATAAACAGCCACTTGTTACAACAAATACCCCTCAGTGAAACCCCTTCAACCTAAGTAAGGTTCTAACCTCACTAAGGCCTTACTAGTCTCCTATTTCATTTTTTAATTTGTTATCTAATTTTGTTTGCTCTTTGTAAATGTAACTCTGAGGTTCTGTAATTCTATGGTTGGTTGTCTATTACATGTTTTGAATGGTTCATTGAAGTTCTCTATTTGTATAGAAGGTTACAATACTTTGAGGGTGCTTCTATAAGAACTTATAGGGTGTTTATGAAAGCTTTAAATTCTATGTACATAAACACACCATATGTTTAGAGGAAATTAAATCTTTTGTTCAAGCACCACTGTCATTTACGCAATGGGTTTATAATTTTTCCAAGAATTTTATGGTGAAATTGGGTTTTAACGGTTGTGATTTACTAATTTAGTTGTCATATACAGTTTTTTAAAAATGAAAGAGGGTTTTCTACTTTAGGATTTTGATTTTATAGGTTTACCAAGTCACGGAAAATTTTGAGGTTGTGATTTATAGTTCTGCAAAAATGAAAGAAGATTTTCTACTTTGGGGTTTTAATTTTGTAGGTTTACAAAGACATGGAAAATTTTAAAGGTTATGATTTTACAGGTTTACTAAGTCATGGAAAATTTCCAGTCATCTGTGACCTAGCTTTTAAGATTATTTTGTTAACATACTTTCATCAATTTAGTCAGATAAATATTGTTGGTTTGTTAGGTGTCATAGGTAAATTTCTTGTATTCTCTTTTTCATTTGTTTCTTAATATAACCCATAGATGAATTTATTGTCTAGTTCATCAATTTAGTCAGATAAATATTGTTGGTTTTTCAATTCCATAGATAAATTTCTAGTGCTCCCTTCATCATATGTAGTCGTAGGTTGTGTATGTTGTTGTCCAACAAGGAGAAAATCCTCTTCTTCTTTATTTAGGCTCTTTTATTTTGTGTTTGCAGATGTTAGTGTGAAATCTGTGATTTTCTTAGAGGGTGAGACTTTTTCTTTGAATATTCACACATTAATTATGTTCCAAATATTTCGTATGACCATTTGAAGGGCTCTGTGTGAGTTGCAAGTTATGAATTGAGGCCAAATTGTAGTTTGTAGGTTGCAAACTTGACCAACACTTTAGTTTGCAACTTTGTATAAACTTTAGTTGTTCAAGCACTTAGCTATTTTAACCTATAATTGTGTTTTCTTGACCTTTTGGTCCCTTTTGTCAATTTGTCTACCATTTTCACTTGTAATTTTCATTGACATGTGTGTATTTAAATATATTCATACATTTGTATTAATATAAATATATATATTAAATAACATTATATGTAGTTGTACGTTTGTATATATGTTTACATCTTGCATACATATGTACTTATGTAATTACATGTTTATCCTTTTAAATAGAAACGCAAGTGGATAAATTTTAATAGTGTAAAACATTGACAGTATATTCCTTCTTTAACCAATATTTATGGAGATCAGCCTCTACCCTTCGGTTTAATATTTGAATATGAAATTATAACTATATTTCAAAGCACATAGATCACCTCAAAAAATGTGTTAAATAATCTTTTCCAATAAGCCTTCTATTGATGAGAAATAATAACATAATATTTTATAGAATAAGTACTATTGAAGTAATAATAAATCATAATATTTTTTTAACAAAAACCTTTTCCAATGACATTGACACACATATATTACACAACAAATAAAGTATGTATTTTTGATAGGAAATCATAGTATTGTCATAATATTAATGTTGCTTAGGTCAAATAGGAAAATATAGTATTACCACAAAAATAACATTGTTGATGATAATAAGAAAACATTACATATTTGTATCAACATACCACTATCGAAAGCCAAACTATAATGCACATATAATTAATACATACCTTTCAAGTTAGGAACTATCAATCCTACAAGTAATTGACTATACCATATAATGCTTAACCACAATATTGGAAAGATATTTTAAATTTTGAATATATGGAGACTAACTAAATTTTTCATAGTTTGAAGGAACTCTAAATCTTAAGTTGGTCTCAAATGGTCCATAGGCCTATAAGGTTGAGTTAAATAGTAACATACTCTAAAGTACTCTTACATATTTGATTGATTGTAATAAAAGGCATAATTAAGGATTCATAAACCTCTTTAGCCTCCTAATGAATACAAACATAATACTTATAGACCTATACAATATCTTTTAATATAAAAAGGTTGAATATTTACACAAACCTTTATGGTCTCTCCTTATTATATAGGGTTAAACATTAACATAGACCTATATGGTCTCTTGTAATATACAAAGCTAGACAATATCACAAACCTATCTAGTCTCTTGTAATATACAAAGCATAATAATAACCTCATACCTTCATGATCTCATCAAAATGGTACAACATATGAGAGGGTGCCATCTACAAAAATGGTGGGAGATAGTTGGGATGCTTACTCAAATTGTGACACTTCCAAATTTTGAGTTTGAATTTTCTTATGCAATTTATTTTTTGGATTTACAATTTATTTTATAAATATAGGTCTTATAATAGAAGAATTCTTACTAATAGGTAGAAAGCTTACTTACATCAACATTTATTGTGCATCACATCCCATTGCCTCTACAACATGTCATGCAAATTCCCAGTTAATAGTTTTGTTTCCCTTGTATACAATGCAACTGTAGTTCCTAGTTTACTGTGCATGTATATGTGTATACTATACATGCCTATTAGATATGAGATTTTTTAAACTCTAACTTACTATTTTTCATCCCTTTGCTTTAATTTTTCCTTCATTATAGTCACAGGTTAACATTCTTTCTCTATATATATGTATACTTATATACCTAAATATCTATGTATACATATATATGTGTGTATACGTACATATCCATTGAAACCTATAAAAAGTGAGTTCACCCCAAATGGGATTAATCAAATGGAGGAACCCAATTTTGTGTTGCTATGTTTCACTCAATTATGAGAGATAAAATGCATAAATAACAATTATAAATCAACCCTAATTGTTATAACAATAATAAGCAAGGTTTTAAGATACTTAAATGATGTGTACCTTGCTGAAAAATTGTTGCTTTGGACCTCACTGAGGACTCATTCACCCAATGGCTAATGGTCCCTATTAGGGTTCTAGAAAATCGGTTTTGAGGTCATATTCTTCAATGTCTACACTTCCAGATCCCAGGTGCTCAGCTCTCGAAAGTCATAAATAATTCTTGTAGATTAGTTTTCATGATCTTGCAATAAAGATGACAACTTTAGAACCTTTGTGACTTTGATAATTTTTGTAACTTTTATCCTCCACTTGATCTTCAATCTAAAACCTACAATCACACATCAAGAGAGAAGAAAAAATGTTGATTGTTAGGGGATAGGGGTTTTCCTTGGTCAAACCCCATTTTGTTAATTAAACCTTATGATGAAATAATTTATAAATGAAAGATGAATGAACAACAATGTGTAACAACTCACCAATCCTCAATTGAAACCTTGGATTAAAAATATGAAATGAAGCATGAAGTGGCCTCAATGCATTTAGATCTTGATCATGAACTTTACATAAGATAATGGCTTTGAAGATTTGAACTTGATCACCAATGCTACAACATCACATTAGCTCAACAACATGCATGACATTGACATGATGATATGACCTTTGATTGGTGCAATAATACTTTAATAATTTTCCCTTAAATGTCTTCATGAATGCTCTATAATGCTCTTGTGAAAGTACACTTAGCTTGCAAGAAATATTCTAGGTGAAATAGCCTTATATTTATGCTTATCTTAATATGTAATCTCAAGATTCAAATAACACAAGCCAACATTAGATCTAGGATTTAAAATCATTAAAATCCCACCAAGAATATATTTAAAAAGGGGTTTCCTAAGTTAAGGACACATTCGCTAGGTGACTAATGGGTCCTAGCACACTCAACTAGGACAAGTTTCAGAGATATGAAATAACATGTAAAATCGGTTCGGTCTTAGGACCTAAGAAGGACTCATTAGCGAGGTGGATAACTAGATCCTAGGTCACTTTCCTAGGACTTAAACATTGCCAAATTAAGTTTTATGAAACATTATTAATGAGTGTTGGGATTTATCCTCTAGAAAATACAATAAATAACGCTTGGATTTGGATTTAAGGGGCCAATTAAGCTCTAATTAACCTCAATTAATTAATAAAGCCCTGGATTAATGTGAAATTGTAAAGAAACACTTTACAAAACCCTAAATAAGGCATCATTAAGTCTATTTTATTAAAAAGAATCCTAGACTTAATGTGAATGTGTAAAACACATTTTAACACTATATCAAGGAAACATTAAGCTCATTTATTATTAATTATTCTTGAATTAAGTAAGGAAAAGGGATACTTTTTTCATTAATACATTTTTTCCCCACTTTAGTGAGAGTTTTCCTCCATCACAAACTAACAGTAAAGTAGAAATTCAACACACTTATGTGTGTAGCAATGAAAAAGATACACAATCATACCCTATCAAAGACCAAGAAAAATAAAAGAAAATAAAGAACCAAGCATCAACCGTTCCAACATGATGTGGAATGCAACTATTTTTCTGAAACAAGGATTAAGCTTTGACAACCTGTCTAACACAATGTGGACTAGGTCTAGGTTGTTTTTCCAAAACAAGGAACAAGCTTCGACAGTATGTTTGACACGATGTAGACTAGGTCGAGGTTATTTTTTCATAACATGTGTGCTCACTCTGGGGTAGTGAGACCTCATGTCGTCCACTAGGTGAGTATCCCAAAAAGCTGGAAAATGAGAGAATCATATTAGCCTCCTATACCATACTGAAGTTATCCTCCTAAAAATTTCGATAAGGCACCACAATACTAAATGATTTTTGAATCCTGTATCTATAGGTTTTTGTTTTTTTCTTTGTTCAAGGGGATCTTCATTCATGTAAGGTATTCTTCTTAGGGAACATTATGCTTAATGTCTCTAAAAGAGGGCAAGTCAAGAATATCAGATTGCAACTTATGGGATGCCTTATTTCACATCATCCTACTAAAGGGAAATTGTATGCTTAGAAATATCACATTCTTGGAGGACATCAAACCTAATGACACCACCAAGAAAAGGACACATCACAAGAAATAAAATAACACCATGAAATATGAAAAATGTTGAAAGATGTCATCGATGTATGCCCCCACTTTAACATGGTTTCTAACACCATTTCTATGAGTAACTCCTTTAAAGTACTCAATGTTTTCTCCTAAGACATGAGAGATTTCCTCGAAAAACTCTATGTCAAGTCATATGTTTTCAAAATAATCTATGCCATCAACAAGGATGGAGGGGTTACCCCCATGAATACATAGGGGATCTATGGATTCGAGGTTAGTATGTCTTTTCTACAATGTTTTCATAGAGCTCGGAACGGTCATCATTCCCTAAATACTCATAGAACTAGAAGAATAACACAAAGAGAGCAAAAACAAAGAAAAATCCTTTAGGTCAACATGGAAGAGACCTAAATGTATCAACACCTTGCGTCATCCCCAAAAGGAAAACACAAGACAAATAAAATGATAAAGTGTTTACAACATAGAGGAGAATGTAGGTACATATAAAGGAATGCATGAAGAGGGAGAGATACATCAAACGAAATAGCACAGGGGATCACATTACGCAAATTCAATCACATAAAGAAGTATGAGAAAGAAAACAAAGAAAAATAGTAGTAAGGCACATTCAAGTCAACCTATAGTAGGTCGTTCACATCCCAATCTCACTTGATATAAATGAAAGGTGAAAAACTAGCCAAAGGTACAACAACAAGTGTCGAACTAGGGGAAGCACCAAGTTCAACACTCTTATTAGGATATTTTCCATTTATAATAGAAGAGCTAAAAAATGTATTCAATTCATTATGCACTTGTTCATCAATTTTTGAAATGTCAATATCATCATCTAGATTAATCACAAAAGGAGGTCATCAAATGATAATTTATCTTGAAGGTTCTTGTTTACGTTGCGACGAGGGAATAGAGTTATCATGCATTATGTTCGAATTTTGATTTTATTTATTCTTTTCTTCTTGATTTTGTAACATGTGAGCAATAGCATGACGTCTACGCCTACACTCACTAGCATTTCGGTTTCATTTCAATTGATTAACAATTTGTGTTTGTGTAGGAGTGGGTTTGTCGACCATAGGTTTGTTTTCTTCCTTTAGAGGAAGAATGGAAAGAATCATAGGAGGTTGTTTAACAACTCTCTTTAGTTTTGTAAACTTATTTAACTTTAGGAGGCACAATGGGATTGTTTTTTTTGTCTCGTGGTCTCTTGTAGGAAATTGTAGGAGGTTTTCTTATAGGTTTCTCTTGGATTTTTGGAAGGATTTTTGTTTCAATCATTATTTTGTCAAGGATAGTTGGCTCAATCACAAGTTGAGTCATGTCTCTGAAAGATAGTTCTGCTATATGCTTTGCCTTGAACTTTTGATATGATTTGAAAAGAAGTATTCTCAAGGTCTAATAGATTCAATAGGCTCAGGACAAATAAATTCAATGAAAAGTTCCCTCGAAAAGACATAGGATTAAACCCACTATGATGCATAGTAAAGATATCTTTGCCAAAGGGAAATTTTAAAAATTTATGCACAACCAAGGGGATGAAATTCATGGAGCAAAGCCATGGTTAGACTTGCTTCACACAAAATTGGTCTAACGACGGGATAATGTTGAATGAGACATTTAATGTTTTCGGTCCAACTTTTAAAGGGATATCTATCGAAGTAATCATAGGACAAGTAAAAAAATTATGTGTCTTGATCCATGCTTTCAGTTTATCATATGTATCTTGATAAAATTCATGCAAAAATAGGAATCCTTTGGTGATCACACTCTCTCCATAGATGGGATCAATTAATATCCCATTAGAGGGCTTGTTATTGATTCTTCCAGCTATGTAAAGAGGACCATCATGTGCATGTTTAAGTATGTATTTTAGTAAGAAAGCAATATCAAGAGGCATTTTGGTTGATCCCTTATGAGGTCTAGCTTCAATAAAGTTGATCGAGGTATGGATATTATTATTATCTTGTTTTTTTAAGTTCTCATTTAAGAAGCAACTAATTCTATTGAAAATTTGTGTTATGTTTCCAATTTTAAGCACTTTCCTTAGATTTTCTAAATTGGGAATCATGCTAATATCCATGCTTTCAGTAAGGATAAAGTCTTGTAAGTTTTCTAAGATTTCATCTAGTCTTTTAATGTCTTCTTGCAAGAAATGAACATTGATGGGACTCTTGGAAATTTACCAAAATTTCTGTCTAAATGGGGCATGGTTGGTTAATTTTACAAGACTAGAGGTCTGATAGTTTGGGTTTAGGTTTTTTGATCTCTCGATAAATAGGATCGGTATTCTTAAGAAACCCTATTTTTATATTTCAATGTTGAATTGCTATGGAGTGTGACCGGTCACTTAAGTTGTCTAATTGAGCCTTCCTTTCATGCTCTTACTGGCCCCTTTTACCCAGCCTATCGGTCTCTTTTGGCCACTTAAGCTTATTTTTTATGCCACCAAAGGTTCTACTGGATGGTCCCACCTGAATATTCTACATGTCGTATATGCAATTCGGCTAGCTGTCCGATCACAGGTTTTGATCTCGACCATTCCTCGCAAACCTCACAGGTTTTCCTGCTAATGTCACTAAATTAGTGTGAGGTCTGCAAGATGCCGCCATCTAGCATATACGGAGGAGTGGGGTCTTTTCCCGAGGCACCAGTAGTGACTGATAGATGTCATTTCACCAATGGAATTTTAATGACGGGGATTAATAATGACCATCCCTCACAGGCCTTGCACGAGAAAAATAAATGTTCCTAAAGTACTGTGAGGTTTATGAAAAGGTGACACATGGCCTAGCTCTCGAAGAAATAGGGCTAGGTAGGGCCTACTGTCCAATTGTGACCTCTTGTTTCTATGGGCTATGATTGGTTGTGTTCTTTCCCAGGTGGTGATGTGGATTGTCAACAATCGTTGACTCAATCTAAGTCATCTAACTTGCCAGGTTCATTCTACATCAACGGTGCAATTTCAAAGAAGTAATTGATCATCTATCTGAGGAGATTTTATGCTCTAAAACTTATTTTATTAATGGCGCGAGTTTTTGTGAGGATTTTCTCATGATCTCCTTGCGTGTGAGTGGTAACCTCCTGATAGAAACAATGATGCATTGTACGTCGTAAATAAATGTGTGGTGTATCAGCCACTAACCGTTCGCATACCCATTTCGAACATTTGGGAAATCAATACTCCCTGCACCTAATTATTCTATAAGTAACGGCCAAATTGCTCAGTGTTATTAGTGCAATTTTTGAGTTGGCAGGTTGTGGATTTGTTTGCAATCTCTAAGTTACATTTCTTCAATGGATAAATCTGAGCCACGCTGAAGTGCGAGGATAGGTGCAGGAAGTTCACGAAAATTAAAGGAACAGTGTCCTCCGGACATTCCTGGGTAAAAGCACAAAGTTGTGTCACACTTTCAGCCAACATATCAGCACAACTGAATTTAAGTATTTCTAACTAAAAATCAATTTTGGTCAAACATATGACCTAATAAGATTCATTCTATCTAAGTTAGATACTTCCAAAATTTATTCAACTAAAATTGTTGGCTAAAAATATATGGAGCACCACTTTGAGTCCAATTTACCAAAAAGAAAAATTATTTGAAAAACTTGAAGTTTTAATAACTCCTCCTCATGTAAATAACATTTTTTTTTAAATGTAAAAATACCCTTTTGTAGATCCATAAGTGTAGTTTTCAAAAATATATTTATTTTAATTTTTTAATTATTATTATTATTTATATTTTTATCTACACTAAAAGTAGGTTATCAACAAAAAATATTAGATTGATTACCATGCCAAGGAAAAATACTAAAACTTATTAAAAAAAATAAAATAAAATATGATGCACTAGATAAAAGAATCTATTTCAAGATGGTATATTTTTTTTTCCATTTTAGATAAATATTTAATATGAATGTTTATGTCCGATGGAAACAGTTGTTTTTTATTCATGCACATTTTAATATGTATGTAAAACTATATATTTATCAAAATTGGAAAAAAAAATATCCAAGCACTAAAGTTTCAAGTTATAAATACACACAAAAAATTTGAAAGAAAAAAAATAAAATTTACTATAAAAAGTTTGACGTCCCGTGCAACTTCATTTTTCAGCATTTTATCAACAACTAAATTATAGTGTTAATTAATGAAAAACTAGTTTAAAATAATTTTTTAATTTCTTATAAAAAATACAAACATAAAATATACTAAAAAATACATATTTTACTAGTTTACATCATTTAAAAATTCAAAACATATATGCTACTTTTTAGTGATTCAAGTTTAAAAGTTGGATCAGCATTGGTCATTTCCTTTATAAAGTGTGACACAGTTTTGTGCTTTTACCCTCCTGTGGCAAGTGCCCGGGGTATCGGCAGGAGGTCAAGGAGTTGTAATTCCCCTGTTGTTCTTTCTTCAAGTTCTGGCCATGATGGTTCTGAGACTGAATCAGATTATCGTTGTTATCTTGCGACCTTGACTGAGCTCATGGGTGTAAATGAGGAGGTCCTTGCAGTTGCACCAATAACTGCAATGGCACTGTGCCAGGCTGTTGGAGTTCGTGCTAATTTGGATGAAAAGAACAAGGTGGTTTCGCCTCTAATTGAGGCAAGAACCAGAAGCAGTCACCTATATCGGGGTCGTGTGTCAACCAAATGATTGTTAGTGTTGGGGTTATTGCTTGTGGGCAATGATTTTTTCTGGTTTTTCATCTTGTAGATGTGGACGTGCGCATGTGTGACACGCTCTTTTTTGTTTCTTCTTCGACTGGTTATGGTGTAACCATTTTTTTTATTTCTGGGATCATGCACAATGTTTTCTAATGATGAGGAATGTGAATTTGAATTTCATGTTAGATGAACTTCATTTGAAATTAAAAATTTTGCCCGATGCTTTGTTGCTCTCCTATCCTATAAAGGAGATTTCACGGCTGATTGTTTGGGGTCAGATTTTTGTATCTAGTGGCTTAGTTCTCTTGTACAACCAAGTTTATTTATTGAAGGTTCTTCTAACGATATTAGCTAGTGTATTATCTTTTGGATATGAATATTATAGAACAAGTAGTCAATGCTTATGTAATTACAGATATTGAAGCAATAAAGAACAATTAAATAGAATAGTTGCTCTCCTGGTTTCGTATCATAGGTTGTGAATTATTTTATCAACGATATATTCATTCAACTTCAATGGTATATTTGAATGTGTATCTCATTTTCATGCTTTAACTTAATAAGTTAATTAAATTGCTTAAAATGAGTTGCAGATTTGCGATATCATCTTCAGGATTCCTTAAGTAGTAGTGTTTTGATAGCTGAAAATCTCATGGTGTAAATCATTATGGTGATATGTTCAAAGAATTTGGATTGTGTTTTACGTGACTCCTATCCAATGGGTGAGGCACTGGTTAATCTTTTTAGGATCCCCATTTGAGAGTACAGAGCTAGTTTCTAAGCACGATGGTTTAAATCTGAACAAATTTAACACATCAAACCTTGTCTCTTTAGAGATTTAAATATTATATTGAAAGCTTCAGTCCTGTTTCTTTTTTGATAATTGTTATTATTCTTTGGTCTGTCAATACCAGAATAATTACTATCTCATTACGTGTGTAGGGACTGTAATCTATAAGAAGAATTGTTCTTACCAATCATAAAACATTATTATGAACACACTTAGGTTTACCCACCTTGGTTTCACAGAGCCAAAAGTGTAGGAGATATCAGTCTTTGACTAAATCTCATTAGTTGGCCACTAGCCTTAGTGATTTTTTATTATAGAGGTTGCCTACCTCTTAGAGAATTGCAAAACCTAGCTGAGTTGTATTTTAAAACACCAACAAAATGGCGACTCTACTAGGGAGCAGATTCAGAAGTTTGGTTGCAGACGATGTTCTTAAGAGTCATTGCATAGAGTCAAATGATTTTCCATTCTGAATTTACATAGTGAATTTTTTCAACCCTAGAAGGAAGGAGCCATTGACATGACCTTGAATGTCTCAATGATCTGTGGTGTTTCGTTGATTCAGGAGTTTTAGTTGAATTGTGTTTTATTTGGGAGAAATTCTGATAAATTTAAAGAAAAAAGAGAAAAAAGAAACCACACCAGTTGGAGGCAGCTATCCAAAATCATTTGTTTAAGTGAAGTTGAATGTTAAACTTGGATTGTGATGGATTGGGTTTTGAAGAGATTGGTAATGGAATGGTGTGACTCTGTTATGGGTAAAAACCCAGAATCTATCAAGCTTTGAAAATGAATTTCATATTTCTTGTGAAATTCAGTCCTCTGTTCAAGAGGTGGTGACTCTATCTGAAGAACCAGTTGATGAATAATGGAAAATTCCTAGATCTGTAGTACTTACAGTCAAGGAGAGAAAATTAACAATTGCTGCAAAAATTACTAGGTATTTCATCCAATCTAAACAGTTCACTATTTCTAATTGTAAAGGGTGTTTATAACTAAGGACAAAAAACGGTTCCAAATTAGATGTTTAGCATCAAGCAAGGGGAACAATGATTAGATTTTTCATACTTCTAATTATGCAATATGTAAAAGAACTCACGCACCATGTTTATGTTGCACCATATTTCTGAAAGCAAGGAATAATAACATCAGTCACAAATGGAATCATGGTTGAGATGATAAATGATATGTTTGATAAACATGTATGGTTTTGAAAAATTCTAAATGGGTATAAGTGATTTCCCATATGTAAGGTCATACATAAGTATGAAAAGAGAACAAGTTCCATTATGCCCTTCACGGGGTTTGGTAACTCAAAGGTATATGCCTTTTATTTTCAGTAATATCAATGGTCACCCTAATCTAATTCCTAAGAAGATTAGGAAGTATTTGCCTAAATACACAGGGCAAAGTACATAATCAACCTCTAAGCATTTACAACATTTTGTAGATGTAATGGGAGATTATGAAATTGGTCGTGAGGATGTTGTTATGAAGCTTTTTGTGCAATCCTTAGGGAGTGATGCCAGGGATTGGTTTTCTTATTTGCCTGCCTATTCTGTTAATTCATGGAATCAGTTGGTGATAGTTTTTATGGAACAATTTGGTGAAAGAGTCAATCCCAAAATATTAAGAAAAGGTTTTATGGGAATCCACATAAAAGAAGAGGAGTTACTCCCATATTTTAATCTCAGATTTTCAATAGCTTTAAGAGAAATCCCTAGAGAAATAAGACCAAGTGAGGTTGAATGCTTAGTTGTATATCTTGGTGCTTTTGACAAGAGGATGGGTTATTTATTAAGGGATAAAGAGCCTATAAACCTGCACCAAACATATCAAATGGCTATGGAAATTGAAAACAATATGAAATAATCAATGATGAAAGGGTATCTGGCTACAAGTATTGATTAACCTAGCCTAGTTCATACTAGTAAAATGCTCGAGTGGGTTGCTCAGAACACTAATTGTGGTAAGGGTTCTTTGAAAACTGTAATATCTTCACCACTGCAGTGTGATGATAATGAGATCCAAGTGGAGATCCAGTCCAGTTTGAATGATGATGATCAAACTTCTCTTGTCCCAACATTGTATGAAATGAAGAGGCAGGAGGAGGAATCACCATATGATTTTTTCTTGATATTTTTAGAAGCCTTATACAAATCCCTAGAGATCATAGACCTAATGACTATGAATGCATTAATTTATTTTGTGAACTTTATGAACCAGGGCTAAGTTATTGACCAAAATAATTGAAACCTGCTAATTTGGCCCAAGTCATTCAGTGGATAGAGATTGCAAAATCAACTAAGAATGTATCTACACAAAATGAAGATAATGCTTTCTCTTTTGAAGAAAGTTGGCTAATTACAGAGGAATTTGAGGGGCAAAATGATGTAGGATTATGTGAGACACCCATTGTGTTTCCTAATCCTGATTGTAATGTTCATGTCACTGAGATTTTGTTACAGGCCAGTGATTGTGATTTCAGAGGTACTAATTGTAGTACTGAGGATGGAACTGAGTTTTTCTTTTTACCAGAGTTGTATGGAAATAAGGAGCCTCATGATTGTAATTTTTTCCAAGTGAAGGAACAACTATCAGCTGATAAATATTTAGAGTATACTCCAGGTATACTAGCAATGGAATAAATTTATTGCACAAATGTTGAGGAATTTGAGGAAAATGATGTGTGTGATCAAAAGAATAGTACTGGAGATAACCAATATATTGATAAATATATGGGTATTATGGATTGTCCTGACTGCCTATATGAAGTTGAGATGGATGTGTTGTTTCCCTCTGACATTGATATTGCTGGTGAAAATTTTTCATCTTATAATGAAGGTGACATTGATATTGATGGTGAAAATTTTTCAGCTTATAATGAAGGTGACATTGATATTGCTAGTGAAAAGTTTTCAGCTTATAATGAAGGTGATTGATATTTCTGGTGAAAAATTTTCAGCTTATAATGAAGGTGACATTGATATTTCCGGTGAAAACTTTTCAGCTTGTGATAACATTTTCATTTATAAATTAAAACATATGATAGGTTGTATTGAGAACAATAAGGCCAATGCATATTGTTGTTCTTCTATTAACCAAATTAAGATTGATATAGTTGACCCTGTCCTTGAGGGTTTTCATTTGAGAATAAATGAATAAGTGCAAGGGAAGATCTATATTGAGACGCCTGAGATGAATGTGTTTACACATTCCCTGGAGAATGATGTAGCTAATATTGCCGACATTTGTAATGCCATGATGTATTCCAAATCGACAGAGTTCAAGTGCTTGTAACCAAGCTTATGTGGGAAATTCCAGGGTGAGGATTCCCTGAGATATGTATCATCTTTGTTGAGCAATAAAAGTGTGGATAATATGCACACAGTTTTGTATGAGAATTTTCAGTTTGATGTACAAACTGATGATGATGCCAGAATATGTGATGTTGTAGACCCAATAAGTTATGACTGTTTCCACTTCTCAGCTCAATCAAGCCAGAATTCTATGAAATATGACCAAAGGCAAAGTAAGGTGAAATATTATTAGGGTCATATGGTGCTTTTAAAGTTTGGGTACAGGGCATTAACAGAATTGGTGCAGGGGAGTATTAGTAAACATTATGATACTTCTAGGTATATTGATTACCCAATTATTTTTGAAGCATCAAGAAGTAAAGACTATAGACTTGGTTTGCTCCAGGTACTTGAGAATTTTGTTTTTGACAAAGGCAAGTTTTAATTTTCTTGTTTGGTGGCCCTCGGCCACCAAGTTTGTATGCACGAGTCCAATTGACAAAGCATGGTGAAATATTTGTCAAGGTACTTGTGTAATTCAATGATCTGGTCTATGAAACCAGAGATTCTTGATTCTTGTTATGACCACAAGGGGCATACATCCTGAGTCGGAGCCACTAATGGGACTCTTGAAAATTTGTCAAAATTTATGTCCAAATGGGGCATGGTTGGTTACTTTTACAAGACTAGAGGTCTGATAGTTTGGGTTTAGGTTTTTTGATCTCTCGATAAATATGATTGGTATTCTTTAGAAACCCTATTGTTATATTTCAATTTCAACTTGTTGTGGAGGGTGACCGGTCACCTAAGTTGTCTAATTGAGCCTTCCTTTCATGCTCTTACTGGCCCCTTTTACCCAGCCTATCGGTCTCTTTTGGCCACTTAAGCTTAATTTGTTTATGTCGCTGAAGGTTTTACTAGCCGGTCCCACCTGAATATTCTACATGTCCTATATGTAGTTCGGCTAATTGTCCAATCATGGGTTTTGATCTGGACCGTTCCTCGCAAACCTCATAGGTTTTCCCATTGATGTCACTAAAGTAGTGTGAGGTCTACGAGATACTACCATCTGGCATATATGGAGGAGTGGGGTCTTTTATCAAGGTGCCAGTAGTGACTAATAGATGTCATTTCACCAGTGGAATTTTAATGACGGGGATTAATTATGACCATCCCTCACAGGCCTCACACGAGCAAAGTAAATGTTCCTAAAGTACTGTGAGGTTTGCGAAAAAGGAGACATGTGGCCTGGCTCTCAAATCAATAGGGCTAGGTGGGGCGTATTGTCCAATTGCGATCTCCTATTTCCATGGGCTATGATTGGTTGTGCTCTTTCCCGGGCAGTGATGTGGATTTTCAACAATTGTTGACTCAATCTGATTCGTCTAACTTGCCAGGTCTGTTCTACATCAATGGTCCAATTTCAAAGAAGTAACTGATCATCTATGTGAGGAGCTTTTATGCTCTGAAACTTATTTTATTAATGGCATGATTTTTTGTGACAATTTTCTCCTGATATCCTTGAATGTGAGTGGTAACCTCCTGATAGAAACAATGACGTACTATACGCCAGAATAAATTTGTGGTGGCAATATCAACCACTAATCATTCACATACCCGTGCAAACATTTGGGAAATTAATACTCCTTGAACTTGATTATTCTATAAGTAATGGTTGAATTGCTCTGTGTTATCAGTGCAATTTTTGAGTTGGCAGGTTGTGGATTTGTTTACAATCTCTAAGTTACATTTCTTCAATGGATAAATCTGAGCCATGCCCAAGTGCGAGGATAGGTGTAGGAAGTTCACGGAAATTAAAGGAACAGTGTCCTTCGAACGTTCCTGTGGAAAGTGCCCAGGGTATGGGCAGGAGGTCGAGGCATTGTAATTCCCATGTTGTTCTTTCTTCAAGTTCTAGCAGTGATGGTTCTGAGACTGACTCATATTATCATTGTTATCTTAAAACCTTGATTGAGCTCATGGGTGGAAATGAAGAGGTCCTTGCAGTTGCACCAATAACTGCAATGGCACTATGTCAGGCTGTTGGAGTTCGTGCTAATGTGGATGAAAAGAAGAAGGTGGTTCCACCTCTAATTGAGGAAAGAACTAGAAGTGGTTGCCTGTACCAGGGTCGTGTGTCAACTAAATGATTGTTTGTGTTGGGTTTGTTGCTCGTGGGCTGTGATTTTTTTTGGTGTTTCATCTTGTAGATGTGGACGTGCACGTGCATGGTATGCTCTTTTTTGTTTCTTCTCCGACTAGTTACAGTGTAACCATTTTTTTGATTCATCAGATCATGCACAATGTTTTCTAATGATGAGGAATGTGAACTCGAATTTTATGTTAGATGAAATTCATTTGAAATGAACAATGTTGCCTGATGCTTTTTTGCTCTCCTATCCTATAAAGGAGATTTCATGACTCATTGTTTGGGGTCAGATTTTTGTATCCGGTGGCTTAGTTTTCTTGTACAACCAAGTTTGTTTATTGAAGGTTCTACTCATGATATTAGCTAGTTTTTTATCTTTTGGATATGAATATTATAGAACAAGCAGTCAATGCTTGTGTAATTATAGATACTAAAGCAATAAAGAACAATTAACTAGAATAGTTGCTCTCCTTGTTTTGTATCATAGGTTGTGAATATTTTTTATCAATGATATATTCATTTAGCTTCAATGGTATATTTGAATGTGTATCTCATTTTCATGCTTTAACTTAATAAGTTAATTAAATTGCTTAAAATGAGTTGCAGATTTGTGATATCATCTTCGGGATTCCTTAAGTAGTAGTGTTTTGATAGTTGAAAATATCATGTCGTAAATCATTATGGTGATATGTTCAAAGTATCTAGATTGTGTTTTATGTGACTCCTGCCCAATGTGTGAGGCACTAATTAATCTTTTTAGGATCCCTGTTTGAGAGTATAGAGCTAGTTTCTAAGCACAGTGGTTTAAATCTAAACAAATTTAACACATCAAACCTGGTCTCTTTGGAGATTTAAATTTTATATTGAAAGCTTCGGTCCAGTTACTTTTTTGATAATTGTTATTATTCTTTGGTTTGTCGATACCAGAATAATTACTATCTCATTGTATGTGTATGGACTGTAATCTGTAAGAAGAAGTGTTCTTACCAATCATAAAACATTCTTATGAACACACTTAGGTTTACCAACCTTGGTCTCACAGAGCCAAAAGTGTAGGAGATATCAGTCTTTGACTGAATCTCGTTAGTTTGCCACTAGCCTTAGTGATTCTTTATTATAAAGGTTGGCTACCTCTTAGAGAATTACAAAACCTAGATGGGTTGTATTTTAAAACACCAACAAACATCATGCATATTGGTTATGGGAAATGGAGTATGCATACTATGATCCATAGAGGGTTGATTATCAACACTATTAGGAAGAGAGTTGGGTCGATGCAAGAAGTTGGGTCCACAAAAAGCTCATAAAGTGGAAGTGTTTTTGTTGTTTTTCAGAATTTGTCACACTTGGACTAAAAAATGAAGGAACTTACACAATCAATCTTAAAAAAAAATTGTAATATAGATTTTGAATTTTGAATCTAGTTTTCAAATATGTAATTTATTTCAATACCCAAATGATAGAAATCGAATTTTGATAGGTATGTATAAAAACCATACCATGCACGTCTACGGACACCACTTTTTGACCCAAATAAAATTATTTTGTAATTCCTTTTTGGGAAATATATCTAACAACATGAAGATTGATGAGGATAATTTTTTATAATTTTTTCTAAATATTTTTTTGTTCAATTTCTATTGGCCTTAATTGCTATTTTCAAAAATCAATGTGTATGGAAAGCATAATTGGACCTAAGCTAAACATTTTTTTTAATTTTTTTCATTGTGTAGAGAATTTTATGAATATTAATGCCATATAATTTTTTTTACAAGAAAAATAACCAAAAAAAGTATGATATTTCAAGTTTATGGACTAGTTTTCTTAGAAATTAATTAAAAAATAACAAATATAATCCAATCTTAAAAAATTATATATTTTAGATGTCGTGTTCTCTAATGGGTTTTAATTTCATAGATTGATTCAGAAATAAAGTCTATCAACCATATTGCCAAAGTTGGAGATTTCTCTTGAACTTGCCTTAGCTTTTTAGTTGTAGGTCCCAAGCCTAAAATTGAGGCACCATGTGGATTGGGGATTCAAATTTTAAAAATGCGTACACGTTACAAAACGTATGTGTGTTCTTTATTTACTTGATTATTTAAAAAACTAAATACTTTTTAGAAATGTGTACGCATTTCTAATAGGTATTTAATTTTTTAAATAAATGATTCATACGTGTTATAAAATGTGTACACGTTATATAACACATACACATTTTTAACTCGTACATGTTTTTAACTCATACGCATTTTTTTGTGTGTACCTGAAGCATAACGCATACACATTTTTTTAGGCTTGGGTACCTAAAGCGTAAGATATACATATTTTTAAATATTATGTGTGCATTTCCTACGAGATTTTTTTTGGCCGAAACTTCCCCTCTTCGTGGACCCAACTTCTTGCTTTTACCAAGCTAGAAAACCCCAAATCTATGGCGAATGTTATATTCTAGAAGGACATGAGCCTCTAACTATGTGTAACAATAGTATTGCTAATAGGACACCAAGTTGTAAAGCTCATACAAGGTTTACAAACTTAGTGTGCAAACCCAAAATGGAAAGAGGCTTGAAATGCAATGTAAGGTCCTAGAATAAAATGCAATTTTTAGATTCTAAACAAGGTAATTTGTTGATTACACTATGTAACAATCTAAAAATGAAATATTGTAAATGCAATGTTGAATTTAGACAATGCAAAAAATAAATCAAATTAAGCTAGATCTAATGAACTGAATGAAACATAAATTAAACAAACTAAAATAGAGATCTAGTAGCAACAAACAGTAGCACAAAATTGAAGATTTCAATTTCTAAAAATGCAGATTTAGGTTTGATCAGGGACTCATTAGCCAAGTGGTGAATGTTAGAGTAAAGTAATTAATTAACTTTAATCTCCTCTTAAGATTTCGCCTTGCACACATATTAGTCATTTAATAATTAATATTAATTATTAAATGCACTCACCTTTAGGGTTAGTTTTTCCTTTTAGGTTTTGATCTCCTTTTATAAGGATTGATCTCTTGTATTTTCTTTGATGCTCTATTCATTTTTCTGGAATACATCTTGCATATTGTGAGAGCCAAACCCTTGTCTTGATCTCTCTCTTTCTCTGTGACAAGTCTTTTGCATGCAGGTATTGATCGGGTTCTGTGGATTTGCATTTCTCAAATCCTACATGGTATCAAAGCCAGATCTGTTGCAGCTTGTTTAGCTTTTTGAAAGATTTAGAGATCTAGGTTTGGTTGCATCAAATCTATTTTACATTTTCAATTTTTATTTGGAATAGGGGGGATTTCTTTTTTTGGTGCACTTTGAGCTCAAACGCACCTCACTGTTGACCTCACAGCGTCCAAAAACCCCTATTTTGATATAAAATATGTCTGGTTTGGGCAAAGTTGCCAGGTGAAGCAAAAAAATTTACTCCAGGGCCGTACAGCCTCACGGCATAGTTTTCGAGGAAAAAAATCAAAAAATAAATAAATTTTTAAATGATTTTTAAAGGTTTTTTTCAAAAAATTTGTGCGGCCAGGGTTAATCCGGTCCGCCGCCAGCGTCATCCGCCGATCACGGCCAAGCGACCACCGCCGGCCTGCACCTGACCCGCACGCTGCTCACCTCCACTCGAGCTCCACCAGTCCGCCACCCCATGTGCCACCAGCCGCCCACGCGCCACCACCTGCACGCCACCACCCCTGGTCAGCCATGTGACCAGGGGCCGAAGGTTTTTAGCCCCTGAGGGCTGTTCAAACTTTTTTTAAAAACCCTTTTGAGCTGTTTTCACAAAATTGGGTGTATCTCGGGCATCTTAGCTCAGATTTTCAAATGAAAATAGGCATTGGAAAGCTGGTTCCCAGCCCATTCTGATGGTGCAAGAATTTCTTCAGAAATATTAAGTTTTCATGTAGTTTTTCGCAGTCAAAGTTAGATGATATTTTTGCACTCCAAGGGGCATAACTTGCTCAATTTTGCTCTGTTTTTTGAAAGCGAATAGGCATCGGAAAGGTAGTTCTGTGCTCTTTCCAGATCTGCAATTTATTTCACCAAAACATTGTTCAAGTACACAGACATTTGTCTCAATCATATACTACTTTCTATTGTTTTTTGGCTTTCAGTTTGTACTGGGGATTAGTTTTTTGCATTGTGGGGGGGTGTTTTTTCCTGCTTTCTGTTATTTACATCAGAAAACAAGAATCTATAAACACCAAAACAAAAAAACCCCTTCTGCATCTTTTGTCTAGTTCTGAAAGACCACTTAATAATTAAAAAAAAACATTCAAAGCAGTTGAGGCACAATTCACAGCATGGCCGACAGATCTATTGAGCTTCTCACACCGCATAATTATCACACTTGGAAGGGTTGCATGATGACACTTCTCCAGTTTCGAGGGTTATGGTCCTATTTGGATGCTGTTCAGCCTCCATTGACTCGCACCTTTGAGGTTATGCAGCACAGGAACAATATGGATCAGGCTATGGGATTGATGGCTTTGCACATTTCAGGCAGTCTCCTATTTCATCTTGAAGGGTGTCTCACACCTAGGGCCTATTGGACCAAGTTTGAGGGACTTTTTGGCACTATCAACGAGTTTAGAGCATTGCAGATTGAGGCAGAGTTGACTTCACTTGTACCTGATTCTTTTCCCTCCATTGAGGACTTTCTGATGAAATTCAAACAACAGAGATCTCTTCTACAGGGTTGTGGTAAGGTTAAGACTGATACAAAGTGTATTTACCTAATTTTGTCAAAGCTTCATGGGAACTTTCAGATATTCTCATCTACCTTCCATTCCACTATGGATGCCTTGGGTGTATGTTTTACCATGCCTTCTTTTGAGGTGTTTTGTGATCGTTTGACATGAGAGCAGGCTAAGATATCACAGTTGGATGCTCTCACAGGATCACCACACCAAGCGTTGGTAGCATAGTCATCTCAGGGGAAGCAGAAGCAGAAACAAAAATAAAAACCACAACCCATAGAGCATTGGAAGGATTCTAGTTCACAGAACACTTCTAATTCACCTTCTTCTAAGGGGGAATCATCGAAGAAAGATAGACCTAAGTGTGCTTATTGCACTAAGCTAGGACATGATGAGTCCAAGTGTTATGAGAAGAAGATAGATGGATATGCAAAACAAGTTTCAGATTTGACAGCTCTTCTTGAGAAGAACCATATTCATCACTCTTCTTCATCTACTTCAAGCGGGTCTTCTTCTTCACCATCATTCCAAATAGATGGACAATCCCCACATCAGGGTCATGCATTATGTGCAACCACCAGTTCACATTCATCTAGATGGCTACTGGATTTAGGTGCTTCACACCATATGGCATCTTCTCAGGACATGTTCTCATCTTTCGAGGTTGCATCCTCACCACACATCTTGATGGGTAATAACACGTATATGAGTGTATGTGGGAAAGGTTCTATTGACATTGATGATGGTACATTCAATGATGTACTATGTGTTCCATCTTTGTCCACTAACCTTCTCTCCATCTATCAGATTGCTCACAGTGGGACAAGGAAGACAGTTGAGTTCACACTTGATTCAGTGCACATCAAAGACATTCAGACTGGAAACATTGTTGCAATAGGGACAGTTGATCATTCTTCCCGATTGTATGCATTTACACAATTTGGTCCACCATCTCCCTCTCTTTCTAAAAGAGAGCATGTAGTATCTGAGGAGAAGTTCAGTCACTTGAACTTATGTGTTCTTCCATCTGTTCATGAGACTAGTGTTGAGACTTCTACACCTCTTCCTCTTGTTGAGATCACATCTATTCAGCAGGATTCCTCTTCAGTTGTGACTGACACATTCACTCCACTCATCGAGCCATCAAGTGTAGTTGTTGAGGCCATATATGAGGATATTCCTTTCCTCATAGATGACAGATTCAGTACACCTGTTATCCCTTCTTCATTGGAGATTCTATTTCAGGATCATCTTGAGTTGTTTGATTCACCATTTTGTTATTCATACACTCATGTTTTTGTTTTGTTCTTCAGTGCGCATCATCCAGGACTTCCATTTTCACCTCACATCCAGGGATTTCCTCTTCTTCGACCGTTGGATCTGTTTCTTCCTTCGAGGTGACACATCGGTTTGATCATTGGCACAGGGGTTCTCTCATTCTAGGGGGGCTTTGGAGTCTCCACTCTCTCTCATGGGGGGGTATCTGATTGTATATCTGTATATGTTCTTGAGAGAGTCTCTTGAGACATTCCATTTGTACTTTCTTTTTGCATCTCTTTTTGGAGAGGAGTTTTTTCCCACTGGGTTTTCTCCTTTTCTCCATTTCATAGAGATTTCCTTGTACTTGGGTACCTGATCAGGCCTAGTTGCCGGGACCCAATTTTGCTTTCATGCATTGTAGTTACTTTTTCTTTCTTGCACTAGTTTGTAGCTGCACTCTTGCTCATCTTAAGGGGGGGTGTTAGAGTAAAGTAATTAATTAACTTTACTCTCCTCTTAAGATTTCGCCTTGCACACATATTAGTCATTTAATAATTAATATTAATTATTAAATGCACTCACCTTTAGGGTTAGTTTTTCCTTTTAGGTTTTGATCTCCTTTTATAAGGATTGATCTCTTGTATTTTCTTTGATGCTCTATTCATTTTTCTGGAATACATCTTGCACATTGTGAGAGCCAAACCCTTGTCTTGATCTCTCTCTTTCTCTGTGACAAGTCTTTTGCATGCAGGTATTGATCGGGTTCTGTGGATTTGCATTTCTCAAATCCTATAGCGAATGGGTCCTATATTAGGGTTTTGAAACTTATTTTTATATATTTTTTAAGCTTTTTCTAATGATTTTCAGGTTCAAATTTCTATAAATGTAATGTGAATGCAAGTTGAAAATGATGAATTACAAGACCTAGTTTGATATGCAATTTTTTTTTCTATTTTCAAATGCAATTTTATGTGATCTAAATGATATGTAAGATGGCTATTTTTTTTTGTATTTTTCACATTTAAAGAATGCAAACAATGCAATTCTAAAACCCTATATGAGATGCAAACTTGAATGAAAACTAAGATACCCTAAATGAGATCTAATTCAATGAAAATGAATATAAGATCTAACCTAGGATGAAAAGAGACTCCAAAATCAAACAATTAAAATGCTCAAGATGTCGGTTTCACCAAAATGAAACAAAGAAAAAGAGGAGGGTTCTCCCCAAATGGGATTAATCAAATGGAGGAACCCAATTTTTGTGTTGCTATGTTTCACTCAATTATGAGAGATCAAATGCATAAATAATAATCAGAAATCAACCCTAACTATTATAACAGCAATAAGGAAGGTTTTAAGATGTTGAAATGATGTGTACCTTTCCAAAAAAGTGTTGTTTCGGGCCTCACTAAGGACTCATTCGCCCAGTGACTAATGGGTCCGTATTAGAGTTCTATAAAATCAATTTCAGGATCTTGTTCTTTAATGTCTGCACTCCCATATCCTAGGTGCTCAGCTCCCAAAAGACAAATAATTCTTGTACCTTAGTTTTCGTTATCTTGCAATAAAGATGACAAATTTAGCAACTTTTATTCTCCACTTGATCTAAAATATAAAACCTATAATCACACATCAAGTGAAAAGAAAAATTGTTGATTTTTAGGGGATAGGGATTTTCCTTGGTCAAATCACGTTTTGGTAATTAAACCTTATGATGAAATAATGCATAAAGGAAAGATGAATGAACAACAATGTGTAAAAACCCACCAATCCTCAATTGAAACCTTGGACTACAAATCTGAAATGAGTCATGAATTGACCTCAATGCATGTAGACCTTGATCATGAACTTGACATGAGATAATGGCTTTGAATACTTGAACTTGATCACTAATGCTACATCACATTAGCTCACCAAAATGCATGAATTTGACATGATGATATGACCTTTGATTGTTGTAATAAAATTTCAATAATTTGGCCATTAATGTCTTCTAGAATGCTCTATAATACTCTTGTGAAAGTACTCTTAGCTTGCATGAAATATTCTAGGTGAAACTAGGTAAAATAGCCTTATATGTATACGTATCTCAAGATTTAATCTCAAAATTCAAACAACACAAGCTGACATTAGATCTAGGATTTAAAATCATTAAAATCACACCAAGAATAAGTTAAAAAAGGGGTGGCCTAAGTTAAGGAGGACCTATTCGGCAGGTGACTAATGGGTCTTAGCACACTCAACTAGGAAAAGTTTCAGAGATATCAAATAACATGTAAAAAGGGGGTTCTATGACCTAGGAAGGACCCATTAGCAAGGTGGCTAATGGGGTCCTAGGTCACTAGCCTAGGACTCAAACATTGCCAAATTAAGTGTTATGAACATTACTAATGAGTGTCATGATTTATGCTTCAGAAAATGCAATAAATAAGGCTTGGATTTGAATTTAAGAGGCCAATTAAGCTCTAATTAACCTCAATTAATTGATAAATACCTAGATTAGTGTGAAAGTGTAAAGAAACACTTTACAACACCCTAAATAAGGCATAATTAAGTCAATTTTATTAAAAAGGGTCCTAGACTTAATGTGAATGTGTAAAACACATTACAACACTAAATCAAGGCAACATTAAGCTCACTTCTTATTAAATTTTCTTGAATTAGTGTAGAAAAATGTATCCCTTTACATTTTCACACTTTTTTGGGCCCTCCCTGTTAAAATTGGGATTCTTTATGCCAAGTTTGGTCCTATTTTACATGCACAAGCCTTAATTAATGTATATTTTTTAGGATAATCCTGACACATATCTAAATACTAATCATAATTTAGTGATTATGGATTGTGTGGCCCAAATTTAATGATCTGGGACTCATACACCACCTTGGGCATATGGGTCCCACCTATGTTTCGGGGTGTGGATTTGGATTTTGCATAAAAGTAAATATTTCTTGAAATTTTCATCTCAAGCTTAGCCTATTAGGACTCATATGCATAAACAAGTATAAATACAAGGTTATTTTGCTCATTTTCTCCTAGCAAGTTTACAAGTCTTTTAGAAACTTTAATGAGCAAGTGTGGCATAAGCATTCAAGAGTTCATTATCAAGTATTTTGGAGCATAATTCAAGGATCAAGAATCATGTCAAAGTTATCATGCATCATGTTTATTTTTTAGCTAACATTGGTGATGTAGGGTTTTATGATTCAAGCAAGCATTCGAGTCAAGATCCATATCCTTCAAGAAAAGAGTCAAGATCCGCACTCATGCTAGCCATTACATAAATGATTGTAGTATTTTGTTCAAGGGTTTGGTGAGGTGCAACATAACATACCAGGGAAAAATTTAGTGGCGAATCTTCACCAATTCGCGAATAATTGAAATTGGGGCCTCCAAAAATGGTGAATAGTACAAGCTAAAAATGATGCTGAATCACCAAGTTTTTACAAAAAAAAATTGTCCCGATTAATTCACCTATGCATTATATTTTAAACGATGCATCATTAGAACTAATTCACCAGTATTTTATACTATAATTACAAATATTAATTATATTCGTCAGTAATATTATATTCCTACCATTTATTTTTGGGAAATATTGCCACAATAATAAGTTACCATTTAATTTCAAGGATATTTTAGCCTTGAATAGGGCTTTTATTTATTACCATCAAATCATCGATTAGATTTTTAATCAAATGGTTGCAGGTTGATTTTGTGCCCTAATACGCATGTGCCTTTTAAAAGGCTTGTTGAGGTCCTGAATTTGTTTTGTTCCACATGATTAAATCTAATCGTGTGGCCCAAAACAAATTTCAGGCCTCAACAAGCCTTTTAAAAGGAACATGTGTATTAGGTCATGGAATCAACTTGCAACCATCTGATTAAAAATGTAATCAATGGTAACATTTACACTTTTTATTTATTCCTACTTTCAAAGTAAGATTTTTAAAAAACACTTAATCTGTGTGTGCTCCAATGCATTTTTTATAGTGAATTTATGCTTGGTGGTCAAGGCCACTGTCCCCGAACTCGATGAGGGGGCATTTCCCCCTCAACCCCTACAAGGAGCATTGCCCCTTGACCCTGTCAGTGGTTGCTACCCTTGGGCCCCTACTTCAATATTACAAAAACAAAAACAAAAAAAATATGGGGGAACTGCATTGACCAACTATGCAATTTTTTAAAGGAGAGATCACCACTGTAATTAATATTTTTAGTGACTATTCTCTAGGATTTGCCACTGTAATTATTATTTTTACCAATTATTCATTAATATTTTCTAGGATTTTAAAAACTTTTTTAATAAAGTGCATAGATTCGCCAAAAAATTATTTATTTTTTCAAATAAAAGGAAAGATTCGCCAAGATTTTACACCTTCGCCGAGGGGGGGGGGCTTCTTAAAGTTATCCCTATTACATACTCAAGTTCATTCATCATTACTTCTTTCTATTTGATTTCATTTCAAGGTTTGATTACCAAAATGGGGTTTGACCAAGGCAAACACCTATCCATTAACAAAACAACATTTTTCCCTCTCTTTGATGGGTGATTGTAGATCTAGGTGATTTAAGATGAAGATCCATTAAAGTTACAATATTTAGGAAAGTTTTCAACTTGTCACAAGGTTTTCATCTTCATGGAAAGTCATCTACAAAGTATAATTCAAGCTTTCAAACTCAGAGATCTCATAGGAAGGAAGCTATAGGAGATCACTAGAGAATACCAAAATTTTAGCCAAACTCTAATACTAGGACTAAATCGTCACCTTGGGCATATGAGTCCCAGTACTGCCTTTTTCCAAATTTTAGGAGATTCAAATCAATCACTAAGAGATTCCAATTTTTGCACAAAAACCCTAGTCTAAGACTAAATCACCCAAACTGGCATATGAGTCCCAATATGCTTTAAAATTCAGTTTTTCAATATTTCAAATCTTGTTCCGAGCCTCTTAAACTTTCCTTATACACCCCTATTTATCTCTAGTTTGTTATTTTGATTTAAGCACATTTTCTAGGTAATATCGTTGGTTTTTTCATATTATTTACATTACTTGTCTTTCCAATCCTTTGCTTGGTGGTTAACCCCCTTTTTTTTTTAATCACACCCCCTACGACACCTTATTGCAGATATATTTCCCTCATTCTCATCCCTAGATAGAGATCTCTAAGGTTTCATTGAATTAAACTTGAATAAAATTAGTTGTTCTATCTCCCAAAACATAGAGCAATAATTTTCTAGGTTTCATTTTAGCGAACCCAACATTTAGATCACCTTACTTTTGATTTGGAGTTCATCATAGTCCTAGATCTAACTTAGATTAACTTTGCATTAGGTCATTAGTTAATTTTCATTTAGGGCTTCTAAATCTTACATTAGTCAAAGTGCATATAGGTTGCAATTTTGAATCTTAGGTCATTTAATTTCACTGAAATTCTAAAATTACAAACAGTAAAGTCAACATACAAACTAGAAACCTAAAACAAAACTTAGAATTTATTGAAATTGGTGCAAAACCCTATCTAGGATTCATTCTCCTCTCTAGGTGATTTAGTCCCTATTTAGGTTATTTTACCTACTTTCTAGGAATTTTGTGTTATGTATTTTTTAGCATTTAAACCCTTTAAAAACCCTAATTGGGACTCATATGTCCCTCTAGGTGAATTAGACCTAGATTAGACCTAAAACTACCTTTCACAACATTAAGAACTTGATTTTTGTGCTCATGTTTGTTGTTATCAGATAATTGTTTTAGTTTGTTGATCTTCTATTTCATTCATTTCATTAGATCTAGCTTAATTGGGTTGATGCATGACATTGATTAATTTGAAATTTACATTTACAACACTTCATTTTTAGATTCTTGCATAATGTAATCAGTAAATTACCTTGTTCTAAGTCTAAAAATATGATTTCTTTTTCATGTTAGCATGTTTTCTTTTCAATCATTTAGTGTTCATAGAGTGGGCATGTGCAGGATCATCATGGGAAAAACATGGCCTTAAGTGGCGATAAAATTCAGAAAATCAGAGTTAGGCAACTTGACGTAAAAATTTGAATAAGTTATCTATATTATTTCAAAAATATGTAACAATAGAATCTGTAGCAAATTGAATGTAGTTTCTAAACTACTAGGTTTATTTTTTTTTAAATAAAATCTATTTGGTGAAAATTTGAAATTTCAATGCAGTAGTACCTAAATTTCAAGGAAAAAATAAGAAGTAGGTGTCTATCTGACCACCCTAACAACAATAAAATGATAATAATTTTTTATAATATTTTAGATAAAATTAGGGGACTCATGTACCGATGTGATGCATATCTTTTTGTAATTTGTTTCCAAGTAAATAATTAATTATGATTTTTTATTACAAATTTTAAAAAATATAAAAACTCGTATGTCTAACCACCTTAACTTGGTCAAAACTTCATGAAATTAATTTTTTTTGTTTTAATCCTATAGTATGTGAAGCATAGAATGTGATGCATGTTTCAGATTCAAAAAATGTGATATCGTTTGTAAGTTATAGATGTTTTTCAATCAGCCTATCAATCAGGACTTTAGTCGTAATTCAAATAGAAAATGAATAATAATTATTTATTAAATTCAAAGTAAAGCATAATTTATATTAGTGGAAAGCTGAGAATCTCCTTTCAAAACCCTTTTCATTTCATCAATTTTGGGTAAAAAAAAATTCGTCATCCACATGGGCCATCATATCACTTAGATATCACCACTTTTTGGCCCATCATGATCTTGCACATACCCAAGCATCACTTGGCTTGTATGATCCCATTTTACCTACACATAGGTGTAATATAGGACAAAAAATAAAACCTTTGACAAGCATGTTGGCTACCCTCCTAGTATCTATTGGATTTTTAAGAATTTCATAACACAAAAGGATGCAAGCATAGATAATCATGACAATTATAATTATTCTTCTATGGATCTCTCCTATTAGTGACAAAGCTATCTTCGTGAAAGAAGATGCAATCATTGAGAATCATGAAAGTCTTTTTTGTCCTCCTCCTTCTTCCCCTTGGGAAGATAATATGACACAAGAAGATGAGATCATTGCCACTACTTTACTTATTCTACATTCCTCTCCCAACACCTCCCCTACTTGTGAGAGTGCCTTAGTGAAAGAGGATACAATCGTGAAAGATCATGGAAATCACATTTGTAAGGAGGAAATGTGGATTGAATGTTGTAGTATTATTTCTCTCCTTCCTAATGTCCCTAACATTTGGAAATACTTATTGGAACAAAAATATCTTATCATTTCTAAGCATGAAAATTATAGTTATCCATCTCTTGATGCCTCGCCTATTTGTGAAAAAGCTACTTTAAAAAATCTAATGATAGAATGCGATGAACCTTTTTTGTACCCCTCCCCTAAAATCTCTCCTACTATGGTATAAATTATGGCACAAGATAAGGAGACTTAGAAAACAAGAATGAAATCATGGAAAATCATGGAAATCACATTTTCTCTTCTCCTAACATCTCTCCTAGTTGTGAAGAAGATATTTTTTGTTAGAAGATCAAACCAATGAAATTTATGAGAGTGCTATTTTCCTCTCTCCCCCTAGGGAAAAAATTATTGAACAAGAGAATCCAACCATTGATAACTCCCTTACTTATGATGAGGTTATTTTAGAAGATGTGGCATCCTTAGATGAAGATGATGAAGTGACATTAGACTACTCTTCACTAAGCGATCATAAAAATAAGGACAAGAATTTTGAATATTAGATATCCCTTAAAGCAATATCCCAAGCCTGAACTTATCATTTATCCACCCTCACAACAACCACAAGTTCAAAATAAACCCATCCCTGTCTTATAATCACCTAAAAGGCAACCTGATAATGATAATGTTTTGCAACAACTGAATTACAATACCATTGCTCATATATATAACAAAGTGCATACAATCAAGGTCGACCCTGAACCTAAAAGTTGTTTGCATGTCATGAAAGAAAAGGAAAATAATATTGAAGAAGGAAAAAACCTATTAGAAGATGCTTGGAGTTCCTTTGATTTCATACCTACATTCATAAGTGAATACAAGATCATAAACAAAGAGTCTGAAAAGGGGAAATAAAAACAATTAATTTCAATCCAAAATTCAAAAGCATCCACTTCAACCACTTTAGAAGAAAAGATAACTTACACAACAAACTCTATTGAAGTTGATTATAAGGAACCGCCAAATTTGAAAGAAATGAAACAACTTTATGGAAAAGGTTATGAACTTATGAAACAACTTGGATATAGTGGAAAAGGATTTGGTGCTAAAGAACAAGGTATTTGTGTCCCTATAGAGCCTAACACACGAGAAATGACTAATGGTCTTGGTTATAGTCCCTCAAAAGGAATAAGAAAACCTTCACTCAATATCAACACTCTTACAAAGGATTCTTCTAAGACAACAATAACTTTGGTACATCCTGAATTAATAGATACTACATTTGGGAATATCTCATTAGATATGCATCAATAACAATAGGTGTTGCTCCTTTCCATTTAATAGTTGTAGGATGATAGCATACTCACTATTGCATGTTTTACATTCATTGCAAACTATTTCCTTCTTGCAAGGAGTGGCATATCATCATTTGTTCTCGACTCATCCTTGTCCTACACTAAGTGGTGGAAAGGGGTTATATAGCCCTTGTTGGAAATAGATGCCTCTGATTTATTGGCTTGATCATTTTCTTGTAGCAGTGTTATGTATTTCCCTTTAATCAACCTAATTGTTCTTTATTGGCGAGATCTTTTCCATAATTCCATCAATGGTCTAATGGTTTATATTTGTTCAATGTTGTCTTCTATCAATTGGAAGTCCTTAGATTATTGGAAATTTGTTCATGTCTCCTTGATACGACTATACAGTATACTTTGTTCTCCCCACTAGACCCGTATTGTCTTGGTGGGACCCGATCAGTATTGTGTGGGGTGTGCAAGATTGGTTCAATAGTGGTGACATGGTTGCTTGATGGATGTGGGGACCACAATGATAAGTAAACCATCGATATGACATATACCTTGATCAATGGTTGTGATTAAAATAATCCAATAGTGCCCGCTAACCCCGTGTGTTTTTGTGGTGGGTCTCGATTGACTCTCATAGGGTGTGCAGGGATTAGCTAAGCGATGTATGGTGGATGAACAAGTTTATTCGGTAACTCATAGGGAATAACATCATGGTGGGACCCGACCAGTGCCAGCTTATTGAGCGATCATTAGTTGTTGATTGTTGATGGATTGAATGGTGAATACTTGGAAGGTTATGTGGATTTCATAATAAGTTTGACAAGGTTGTGAGATGGTTGAAACTTTATGGAGACTGTTTGTCTAAAGCAACTGAATCGGTTGGTTTCTAGGGATGTTTTGGGAATGTAGATTGAATGAAATTCGAGATTGGTAATGTTGTAATGTAGTATACATTATAATGGTTGGTAACATTGTATTGTCGATTAGAGATCGAGGTTGATCAGAGAAATGTAATGTTGTTGAAGTTGATACTATGAGTTAACATCTGGGAGCATAAGTCTATAACTCTTTATGTAAACATTATTTACTATAATACAAAGTTATATTGCTTGGTGTGTGGTTTTTTCTCCCGTAAGGGTTTTTCCATGTAAAAATAGTGTTAAATTTTGTTAATGTGCATGTTAATGACTGTAATTTGAATTTAGTGAAATTTTTAGCACTTCTTTCCTGATAATTTTGCATTTGGAAGGAATTTCTACATTAAGCTTTCCTTACAAGTGGTATCAAAGCCTAGATAGTTGTGTTATCCTTGTGGGTAGGACTTGTTTCTTTTGTGCTAATTTTGTTTAGTGGGAGTCTTACAAAGAATATTGATTGTCTTGATTATAGATTGAGATGGCAAGCACAACAAGAATCTGAGTAGAAATTGAAAATTTCAATGGCAAAAAATTTTGAGTTGTGGAAACTAAAAATGGAAGACCTATTGGTGGATAGAGATCTCTGGGTTGTTGTATCTATAAATAAACCCTCAAGTATGAAGAAATAATATTGGTACCTAACAGATAGAAAAGCTAGAGGATTGATAAGACTTTGTTTGGCAGACTTTGTTCTCCTAAACATCCATGAGGAGAATACTACATCTTCATTATGGAAGAAACTTGGTGACATTTATTAGGGGAAGTCTCTAATGAATAATTTATTCCTAAGGAAGAATGTATACTCCTTGAAGATGGAGGAAGGTGCATCTATAGCAGACCATCTGAATTCTTTTAATATGACTGTTTCTTAGTTGGCATCTATAGGTGTAAATATTGATGACAATGATTGATGCATTCTTTGGCTATGTTCCTTTCTTGACATGTGGGACCATCTGACGATGGCTATTGGAAGTACAAAAATCACCTTTAACATGGTAGACATGGTTTCTTCATTATTTTTAGAAGAAATACAAAGGAAATCTTCTGAGATGGCCAAGGAAGCTCTTACTGTTTGAGGTAGAAAAAGGGATAGAATCAAGAAGAAGGATAAGAAGTCTAAATCCAAATCTAAAGGGAGATAAAAGTCTTCAAGAAAGAAGTCCAAGGTGAAATACTATAATTGTGGGCAAACTAGACATATCCATGATTAATGGTGAAAAAGGGAGGCATATAAAATGTCAATCTTTCTCCAACTAATCACTCAAGGATGTATTAAGAGTCCTAATTGGATTGAGTAATAACCTCACAAGGTGAATCAATTCACAATGAGGAGGACCTAGGAGGGGGTTCTTTCATCTTTAAGGGGTTCACCACCAAGAAAATGCTTGGAAAAAACACATGAACATTCAACCTAGAAAACATAGTTGTACAAGCTAAATGAGATATACAAATAAAAAAATTATGCAATAGGGAGATAGGATATGTGTACCTCAGAAAACTGGAGATGTTGTGAGGATTTTGGAAACACAAAGAAGCTACCAAAATATGCTAGGGAGGAAAAATATGCTCTAGGTGGCATATTAGTCCCACTATTATTTTTTGAGGCAGATGAGAAATCTTTGGATGTCGGAACCGGATATGAAATAATCTCTTAAAAATATGCTTGGGAGGACTAAAACACCAAAGGTGGCATACTAGTCTCATTCTGAATTTTCAAAAACTTTGAATGTGATCCTGAGCTCCAAGGTCTTCACTTTCCTCCTTTTCGATCTTAGGTTCTGAAACTTTCGAATTCGGCCTATAAGGAATTTTTCATGAAGATGAATACTTTGTAATGCAACTTTGCAACTTTTACAACTTTTCACTCCAAATGATCTTCAAGACTTCAACGTAAACCTACAATCACAAATATGTAAGATGGGAAAAACATGTTGTTTGTTAATGAATGGGGGTTTTCCTTGGTCAAACCCCTTGTTGGTAATTAGACCTTGAAATGAAATAAAGTAATGAATAGAAATGGTGAATGAACAACATGAAATGCTACAACTCACCAAACCCTTGTTGTAAAGTCTGCAAACTTGTGTGAAATGGCTGCAATGGATATGGATCTTGAACCAAAGATATGGACTTGAATTTCTTGCTTGAATCAAAACCTTACATCAAAAATGATACCACAACAATACACATGATGCAAGAAGCTCTTTGATATGATGCTTGAATCTTGATGATGGATCCAATGAAGATGCCTCAAAATTAGCGTCCCAAGACCTTTGGGGGATAAAGACACCCTAGGTGGCCTTTTAATCCTAACCCAAAAATCATGGAAACACATATGAGATCACTAGATTATCATTTATGCATTGGAGAATGTCAAGATTAACCAAAAAAAGATGTAATTCATAGGGCTTGTGGATGCAAAATAGGACCAATTAAGCCATAAATGAGGATAAATAAAGAAATGTGGGCCCAAACAAGTGTGAAAATGCAAGGGTATGTATTTTAATACACTACATTTAGCCCCAACTTTAGTGAGAGGATGAATATGCTTCAAACTCACACTAAAGTAGCCAACCACACAATCAAGAGGGGTTCAAATGTACGAATGCTAGTATGATAGGACAATAATAATCAAGAGGGTGGCCAAGCCCCCAAGATCAAGATCCTATGGCAAACCAACATAGGCACAAAGGAACACACTTGTGGATTATATATGAAGCCATAACTAGATCACAAACATAAACCATCAAAGACAGCAAAAAGGCAAAAGGAAAAGATAAAAAATACAATGGATCAATCTTCAACTAGTCATCCCATGTGGTGGACTAGGTCTAGGTTGTTTTTCCAAAAGGGGAGTTTACAAGTGGAATGCGTTGTCCACTATGTAAACAAAACACACACTCAAAAGTGCTATTGGGAGCTAGTTGTCCACTAGTTGAGCCCCTAGGGGACCATATCAAATCCATACCTCCATGAATTTAATAAGGTGCAAAAATGCATGCTCACAAGGGCCAATGAAGCTAGGTGTTCACTAGTTTAGCCCCAAGGGGTCCATATGTATCAAAGTCATACCTCCATGACTTTAATAAGGACAAAAAGAGAAAATTCAATGTAAGAGGAAAGAGACACGATCGAAGGGATTTTTCTTAGTTCATGTGAGGTCTTACTCTTAGGGGACATCATGCTTAACATCTCCAAGAGAGGATAGATACAAGGTCTCATCATGGGGAACATCATACCCAATGCTTCTAAGAGAGGACAAGCGCAAAAGGTATCATCTTGTTTCCAAGAGAGGAAAAGTGCAAGTTCTCATCCTCGGGAACATTGTATTTAATGTTTCCAAGAGAGGACAAGGAAATATCACACTCTTAGAGGGAGTCAAACCTAGAGACACCACCAAGAGAAAAAATTTGTCACATAAAGAAAGAAAATCTCATCAAGGAACATGAAATAAAATGGAAATGACATCCTGCTACAGTAATGTTAATATATGCCCCCACTTTAAAAAAATTCCTAACACCATACTATGAGAAATTACTTTAAAGTAGCCAAAAGATGAAAAAGGAAAAGAGGGTTACCCCCCATAAACACATAATGGATCTATGGATTATGGGTCAGTATCTATCTAAATGCTACAATAATATTAGAGAGCTCGAAACTATCATCATTCCCCAAATACACATAGAAATGGAAGAATGACACAAAGAGATTTTTAAAAAAGAAAATCCTTTTGGGTCAACATGGAAGAGACATAGGGTGTCTCAATACCTCGTGTCATCTCCAAAAGGAAAACACAAGACAAAAACTAAAATGACAAGCAATGATAAAAGATCAAATAAAAAGGAAAAAGTATACGACATATAGAATAATGAAGGTATAAATAGAGGAATGCACATAGAGAGAGAGACATCAAACAAAACATAATGGGGGATCACATTATGCACATGCAAGAAAAAGAAAAAAGAAAAGATAAAAGACTAGTAAAGCACATGTGAGTGAGTCAACCATCCAGCAGGTCATATGTATCCCCATCTTGTTTAGTATATGTAGAATGCAGATCACTAGTGAGAGGGACAACATCAAGTGTTGTACTAGGAGAATCAAAAGGTTCAACACATGGTGAATCACTTTGTTTAGGAAGATGGCCATGGTTGTTATCATTTAAGCTCATGGATGAGGAAAATAACAGATTCAACTCATTATGCACTTCCTCATTGATTTTAGCTATTTCCTCATCATTGTCCAAGTTAACCACAACAGGAGGACAAATGAAAATATCCATATAAGTTTTTGGTCCTTGTTGTGTTGGAGACTTAAAATTTATATGCTCTTGTAAGAGAGGAGGCTTATCATTTATTTATTTTGTCAAGTTCATATTTTTATTTTCAATGTCAAGTTCTCATCATTCATCTTTCAAGAAATAGCACGACACCTATGCTACACTCTCTAGCATTTCAGTTTCTTTTATTATGGTTTTCAAGTTGTGTTTGTGTAGGAGCAGTTTTATCAACCATAGGTTCCTTTTCTTCTTATGAGGGAAGAATAGAAGAAATTGTGGAAGGTTGTTCAACCACTTTCTCTTTGGATTTATAAATTTTCTTAGGTGGCAGATTAGGACTTTGCTTAGGAGGTGGATTAGGACTTGTTTGTTTTTCTCTAGGTCTCTTGTAGGAAACAGGTAAGGGTTTATTCATGGATGGGTCTTAGTTTGTTCGAAGGGCTTTAGGCTCAATAATTTTTTGTTTACGTGGCAAAGGTTCAAGCATGGGTGGATGTTTGATCATGGGTCGAGGAAATTTTTCAAGGGATAGTTTGGCTATGTATTTTGCTTTGAAATTTTGATAGGATAAGAAAAGGAAGTCTTCACATGGTCTTATAGGTTCCATGGGGTCAGGCCAAAAATAATCTCCATTAGGGTTTAGGAACTAGGGCAACAATATTCTATAATTCGCATAAAAGGATGACCCTAGAGATCTCAATCAAATGAAGAAGAGGGAAATACATCTGACAATAGGGTATCCTAGGGTATGGTTTTAGATTAGAAGATGGGTTCACTACCAAGTTTAGACTTGAAAAGACAATGCAATGAAGGATTAAATGCAAAACCTATTGGAAAAAAGCTACACTGAGAGGGGGGGTGAATCAGTGTTGTGCAAAAATTAACTTTATTAACCTTTATCTTCCAAGCATTAACAACATTCAATCATAATTTATAAACAGGAAAATAGACACAACAACATAACACTAAGATTTTTACATGGAAAACCCTGTTAGGGGAAAAACCACGATGGATGGCCAATCCACAATTATGATCTGAGTATACTCAGATGAAGATTACAAAAGGGGAATGCACTTGCATTCAGGAACACTTCCTAGAGCTCATTGGTCAAAGGGAAGACTCACTGCCTTACAAAAGACAATCAGATTAAAACCATCTGAAATTTTCAATTGAGAAGATTAGCATATACAAATGCCTAATGACAGTTTCGATTAAGCACAATAATAGATATGTTGCCTTACAAACTGATTTTGCACTTTTGCTATGTTCTGCTCATACACACAACACAAATCTTCTATGCGCAAGTGAAATTGCGCTTAATCGCTCTTCTACTCTACTTTTATTTGCAATTTGCACCAACACATAAATCATACATCTTACCAAATGATACAAACGATCTTGTATATACATCCGCAACATAGAATTCAATTACACTTTGTAGGCTTCAATAGAACACAAGAATAATTACAGCTATTGGCTAGAACCATGATTCAATCTTTATGCACATCCTCCAAAGTTGGTTAAGACATAGAGGGGACCCAGAAAAACATGATCGATCATGAAAAAATTTAGTTAATTATTCCTTATACATTCGTGACATAATATATTCATGAAGTCGGCTCCAATACAAGAAAAACTGGAAATAAGCCAACCGGACCTCCTAACTTCCACATGAATTTATGCGAGCCACTACGCTTCAAAATTAATGGAGATAATATACCAAAAATCATTTCTTGAGATGCACAAAACAAAATAATAACTTGGAATCTTCATACAGATCGATGAACACTATGCAACCGGATACTCTGTTCTGCCTTATCAATCTTCAATCTGTCTGTTGGTATGATCAAATGATAGTGTGTGTATCCAATCATCAATTTGAGTTGTCATCAATGAAAAAACTAAGCCATATTGTAGTGTCTCTTTCCAATAATCTCCCCCTTTGGCATTGATGGAAAAACTTAGTAAAAAATGACTAAGTGTCGGATCAGTACCACGATAGACTATACTGTCTTCTCCAAAATTCCAAAAATATAGTTCTCCCCCTAAGATGATTCAGCTTTTTTCACTCCACTCTTCTCCCCCTTTGACATCAATGGAAAAGGAAAGGATCGCACAAAAAATGGATCAATAAAAAATGTTATGCAAAAATGCTTCTTTAACTTACAAGACCTAAAAAATATCTGCAAAATATTTCTTTAGTTGAATTAGATTAGCATCCCAAAATCTTTTGAGACTCTCCATGATTTTTGTATGGACACAAATTAGGTAAGATTGTGTCTCTGTTGATTCTAAGTTGTTCAGATCACCAACTCCCATAGAGTCCTCTCCTTCTTTTAGAGCACTAGATAGTATGCCAACCTTTGGACAAATCGTCCCTCTAAGTTCACATGTTCTGGAAATGATTTTGTTATTTTCATGTTGCAAGATTTTTATCTTATCAAACAAAGACATTACTTCATCTTTTATCTTTCCAATACAACCAGATAGAGGGTCAAATCCATCAAAAATAGCGCTTCACTATTTTTCTAGATCTTTGATCTTCATCTCATTAGTTTCAGTAAATGTTGAAAAAGACCAACATGCTTTGTAGATCTTACCACCTTCTGATAAATCATTCTCTACATTCTTTATACATGTGGCTAAAACAGTTTTATCTTTTGCAATAAATACCTTCAATCCACTAAATCTTTTAACATCAAATTCCTTTTGTACTTTTTCCACAACAGATTTTTCTAGTCACTCAAAATGAGTACTCACCAAGTTGATAAGATTTTTCAATTCACTGGATGAAGATCTAGTCAGTTCATTCACAAAAGAGGGCATGATCTTCACCAATCCTTTGGACGCAAGATTCAACATTTCACCATCTTCACTATGAGATTTCAGTAGCTCTTCTTGGGCTTTCACTTGAGAAAATGAAGCTACTTTCATTTTCTAGATTGGGCTTAAGGTAGACAGGTCAATGGAACCTTCAATTAGTTCTGGTTCAATCTCTTCCTTGTGATCAACCAAGAATTTCTTCACTGCCTCAACGGTGTCTCTTGCCTCAATTGGAATTGGCTTCACATCATCTTTCTTTTCCTCAACTATTGCTTCCTCAGTTGGTTTTGATTTGTCTTTATAGATCTCTACCTTGTCAACTAATACATTCTCAGGTGCCTCAACTTCCATAGGAATTTTAGTGTTATCTTCTACAAGATGAATCTAGAAATTTTTAGAAACATCAATATTTCCTTCTTCTGCATCTTTCACCGGATCAGATGAGACATTGTCAGCATATGTTCCCTCAACCACAATTTCATTTCTCTCATTCAATAGTATTTCTCTCAAAATTTCCTCTATTTATTTTGTGACTTCATTGGTTAAACCAATCATTAGATTGTTAACCCTTTTTTTTCTTTTAAATTTCTTTCGGGCCTTGTTCAAAAGTGTCGTCATCTCATCCACATGCATCACTAGACATAGTTTTGCAAGAATCCTTTCTCTCATTTGTTCCTCTTTTGTTCTAGCACTGAACCTTCTTGATTCCAGAATGTCATACAAACTCTTTAGCAGACTAGGCATAATTTCAATCAATGCTTTATTGAAAGCATTCATATGTTTTATTGTTGCTTCTTCAAGAATTCTTTTGTCAGATTCATCAAAAGACTCATACCATTTGCAAAGTGGTTTTAGATTTCCATCCTTAACCAAATCTTTTTCAACTGCTTGTACTAACATACTTGGTTTGTCAGTCGTTAACTTCTTCTTTGCCTGGTCATCTCCATTGGAATGATTGCCTTTGGTGACTATTGTTTCCTTTGTGCCTTGATCCCTAATCTATTTGAATTCTTCATCATACTCAGTTTTCTCATCATCAGAAATAGCCATATGCACTCTTTTTCTCTTTTTATTTCCTTCCTTTTCAGATCCCTTAGATTCAGTTTTTATAGGGGTGGAATTTTCTATAGGATTTGAATGAGATATAGAGCTTCTAGTTGTTCTAGTTTGGGTAGATGGTGTTTCCGAACCATATGATTGAATTCTAGTTGCCTCCTTTGTTTATTTAATTTTTTTTCAAATTCTTCCCTTTTCTATCTAGCTTCTTTTAATAATTTTGCAGATATCCCTGTTCTTTCTGCAAGAACTTCTACTTCTTTTCTAACTCTTTTATTAATCACGAGTTTCTTGAGTTCATTATGAACCTGTGTTTCCTTCTCTAAATATGTACCAAACCTTTCCTTTTTCGGATCCACTCGTTTTCTTAGTATGTGTTGAGTGTACATATCTAGAACTTTTCCATCAACTTCATATCCCATGGGCATGATCTAGTTTGTTCTTGGATCAACTGCTTCTATCATACACTAATCAACATCCACCATGAAAAAAATTGAGTCCTTGTAATTCTCTACAATAGAGGTATGAATCCTCTCCCTTGCTTGAATCATAGATTGAAAACCCTTAAATTATCCCCACATAGTTGCATTCCTTATTTTGATATCTGTAACATTGTACAAGAGATCTTTGATCTGTTCGGCTACCAGCTTGTCCTTTTCCCATTGAACCTTTCCAACTCCTAGAACTTCACCCATGAAATAATAGAATAAAGACAAAAGAAGGTTACCATATTTGAATGATTTTTTCTTGTCCTTCTTTATCTTTGCAAGATTCTCCATTAACTAAATTCTCAACAATTCATAGAGGTTGTACTTAGTATTTTCCTTCACCATTTGGTAGGCAGCATAGATTGTTGTGCCATACACAGAGTTGTCTCAGCTAGAATGGTAAATCTTTTGTCCAATCACCATAGATGCAAATTTTACATCTATATCAGCAATGTTATCAATAATCATTTCCCTTCTATCATATGTAGATCCCATGGTATCAGTGAGGGTTTGGTTTTTATAGACTTTAGAATAGGTAATCCACCAGAAGAGTTTAGACCTATTACTATACTGATAGCTTCCTTGGTAATTTTGAATGGAATTTTGAGCCACATGAATTCATCATGCACTTGACTTAAAACATAACAGACCCACTCTGACTCTCCAAATACGAGAAATTTCACAATCTATGTGAATTTCTTTGTTTCCAGAATTTTATGTTTTGGCTTTACACAGTAATATTCACCAATGATATGATTATTGTACAGATTCAATAGTTCAGGACTTCCTAGTTCTTCAATATATGAATGAATATAAACCCTAATGTCTTATGTGTGTATAACTCCATATGGAACAGACGAAAATGCTCATAATGGATCGGTCTCTAATGACTTGTAAGGATGCCATTTGAATTTAGGACGAGATCGGTCCTTGACTTCAACTACTAGAGAAGTATTCATTTTGACCAAATCACAAGTTCGCGAAGTTTTCTAAAAAATACCTTTTTTGTCGGATCCCAATTTGAATGTTGAATCACTTCGATGCTTGAATTTCACCTCAAACCACCAATGATTGCCCAAGAGCTCTCCAAACTTATTTTCTCCAAATGCAAACTGACAAATGAAAAGTAGAAATGGCCTTTTATCACTTGCATACCTACCCTTTTTGTTGTAATAAATGCTTCAACCCTAATACATTTGGTTACCCTCTTCTTGTACACTGTGATGGGTAAAACTTTTGCGGACCTCAAGTATAGCATACCATTTCCTCTAATGAGTTCAACAACATCATTTGATTGTTTATGCATCTATTGTACACATCCACATATGGGGTCATTTACCGGTTAGGGGATTATATGATTTTCCTGACTGCTCCCCCTAGGCCAAAGGCTTGAGACTAATTCTGGAGGAATTACCAGAAGTAGGTTTTGGTGCTACCACATTTTCTTCAACAACAACAAAGGGATATTTCTTCACCCATTTCTTCAGTATCTGTTGTTTGACTGCATCTATAGTGAATTTTATTTTTCCCTTGATATCCTTCTACATGTATTTCCTTTGATTTACCAAACCTCTTTTGTTCAAACAAAATGTAGCAATGTGTCCAATTTTATTGTAGTTGTAGCACACAAAATTTATTTTCCCAGACTAGTTGTTCCACTGATTTCCTCTTGATCTGCATTGGTTAGCCGTATGGCCAAGTCTATTGCATGTATAGAATTTGATGTTTCTATGAAATTGATTCATCACATTTCTACATTCATTTGACTTATGACCAACCTTATGACAATCAAAACATTGTCTTGAGAAACATGGACCACTTTGATTCATCCTACTTCTACACTGAGGTGCCATGTGTCCAAACTTATTGCAATTGTAATAGTATCCATTAAATATTTGAGCATTATTTTTCCTTATTTGATACCTTCTAGATTTGTTCATTTGATTTCCTTGTCTAGATCTGCTTTAATCAGATCTGGATCTTTCTCCTTCTTCATATCCAAGACCTCGTTTGTCACCATGAGTCCTTTGACTGCTAATTAGTTCATCAAGCATGGTAGAGCTAGATTTGAACTTCTCTTTATACTCATTTTCTGTAGAAAGTTCATTTTTGAGATCATCCAACTGGCTTTCAAGTGCTTCTTCACTATTTTTAGATTGTTCCAATTCATCAGCGAATCGGCTACATACTTTAGATTTTTCTTTTAGGGACTATGCCTAGTTCTCTTCATTTTTCTTTGTATCTTCAATCTCCTTGGTCATCTTCATCATGATAGATTATATCTCATGCTTTAGGATTGTATTATATTTTTTTAAGCTTTTCACATTCTTCTATCTTTTCTTTCAAGGCTTGACTATTTTTTTCTTCCTCAATCTGATCACAGAGTTCCTTTCTTTTCTCTCTAGACTTGTTGATTTTGTTTTTCAGAGACTCAATGAATTTCTCAGCATCTGAGAGGTTTTCTTGCAATTTATGAACTTCAGCCTTTGACTGATCAAGATCATCTAGGGCCACCAAAATTTTTTGTTGAATACTGCTTGAATCCATTAGAACACCTTCCAAGATCTCCCCAAGCTTTTAGACTTCTTTCAGAGGAACTAGCTCTGATACCAATTTTTGGAAACAAGCTACACTGAGAGGGGGGGGTGAATCAGTGTTGTGCAAAAATTAACTTCATTAACCTTTATCTTCAAAGAATTAGCAACATTCAATCATAATGCATAAATAGGAAAATAGACAGAACACCATAACACAAAGATTTTTACATGGAAACCCTGTTAGGGGAAAAACCATGGTGGATGGTCAATCCACAATTATGATCTGAGTATACTCAAATGAAGATTACAAAAGGGGTGGTGGACCTTTTATTTTATCCCCCTCTTGTGTGGTATATTTTATTTTATCCTTAGCTCTAATTGGTTGGGTTTTGGGTTCTACAAACAAGTCTAGGTCATGGGTTTTCTTTTCGAACGTTGACTTGTTACCAATGGTGGTCGGTCGGTTAAGTGGTTTTTTATCCCTTTTTTATCATGTCTTAACCGGCCCCTTTTACCTGTCCTCTCAGTTTTTGTGTCTTGACTATGTTATATTTTCCATAGTGTCAAGCTGATAAATTGTTTTAGATTATCCTCTAAATAATCTTTTGACCTCGAGGGTCATTTCCCCATCCACCTAGTCGGTCCCTTTCTTTATAAATAAACTTTTCGCATGTGAATATTGTGTGACCGTCGGATGAAGTGATCTTCATCATGACCATTCCTCGCAGACCTTGCAAGGTTTCTTCTTACGTCAAAAAAATGGTGTGAGGCTTGCGAGATGATGCCACCTGTTGTATTTGATGGTAGGGACCAATTTTTTCTCACTGACCGATGATGGATGTTGATGCTGACAGTTGTTTTTGTACCAACGCATCGTGGTTGTGCCTCGCTGACCTCGCACAATTAAAAACTTCAGTTACAATAGTGTTGCGAGGTGTGTGATTTGTTGACGTGTGGATGCTGATGTTGTACGATGGATGACTAGGGTGGGGCCCATTCCATGCTAATGTGTTGCTCAGTAGGTGATTTCATATTCGCCTAGGGACTGGAAAAACAACGCGGCATTTTAAAACTATTTTGACTTAATCTAGACCGTTCTTCTCACCTACATTGTTTTTGATCAACGGCTCACATTTGAATAAATTGGTGTCAATTACTATAGTCAATTTATCTTGCGTGAGTGAATAGTAATGGTCGAGTTTGACTCTTCCTGCATAATTAAATGCCCAAATATCAGTGAATTGCTATTTCCATGCTATATTTCTACAATGAAGAAGAATTGTCTGGTGTCGAGCGAACCAAGCCATTGTAATTTTCCATTCTAACTGCCTTTGACGTTCTACAAGTGAAACCGTAAGTAGCACGTATGCCATTTCTTGTGATTTCAAAAGATTTTATTGTTGCTTGATAAACAATTGGTGATTGTTTCCTATTTTGTTCCTAAAGAATTGTTTGAATAGATTTTATTTTAGAGCTTATCGAGATTATTGCTAGGGATTCTAGAATCGTGAAGTATTTTTTGTTAAGGCTATAGGAAGAAAATTGTAATGGTTTTCCATTTGAAAATAAGAAAACCCTAGCTCGAACTATCATCCGTCTGATATAAATGGTACCCAAGGCTTGAAGTTTTGGTTCTGAAACCACTACTAGCTCTTTCTCCCAAGACGTTATTGATTTGTTAAAGCCCTCTACTAACAAGAAGCAGGAGGGAAAGGTTTTTTTCTATGGGCCTTTACTCTTGGAAGGGTTAACAGACAAGCAGTGTGCAATTCGAGATGTCGAGTTACCATACACTAGGTGGCAATTATTCTCCAATTGGTTCGGGAACAAGAATTTGTCGGTCCCTTTGTGTAACCCATGGAGGTTGGACTTGGGTAAATTGGTGGTGCCTAATGTCTACATGGATTTAGATCTTCTAAAGGATGTTGCTGCGAGATACGACCCTATGGCCCGAATTGTCAGAACTCACACTGGTGTAGAAATGATTAAGATAACCAGAGAAGAAATCACAGAGATTTTCGGTTTGCACGAATGGAGTCGAGATATGGTTCTCGTCAACCTTGAGGTTTTCAGACAAGAGTATAGAAATACTAAGGGTTTGTTCAGAACATCCCTTTTGATCCCTCCTTTGGATATCTCGGGAAGAGGAAAGAATCAAAAGAAGGTAGTGATCGGCAAGAATGAGCCTGAACCTTTTCCTATGGAATATTTCTCTAGTTATTTCAAGAAGACTATTTTTTCTTTATGTCAAGTTCTGGGAGTTAGTTTAAAGATAACCCTACCTACCGATATTATGCATATTGTTGTAAATCTCCAACACCCGGTTTTCAACGTGGTGTATGATTTTACCACTTACCTAGCACAGAAAATGCACACGGGTCTGGTATCCCTAAAGGAGGGAAAGAATTGGGTTGGATTCATATGGTTTTCTCTGTTAATCCACATGTTTCTTTATAGGGGTCAAGATGTATTTAGAAAATATATGGAATTAAAGAAGAAGGAAAGTAATATTGAAATGCATGTCCAATATTGGACTAGGATTCTTGACATGCATGATCACAAGTTCGATTATGTAACATTCCATAATGTCTTTGGATCCAAATTAAGAAAGGCTCTGGTTCGTGACCCCACAAGGATTCCAAAGGAAATTCATGATTTATTGAGGCCGATGGAGAGGAGACCTAAATTGAATTTGATGCACAATTGGGGAGACATTATACCCTATCATAACACAACAGTTTTTAGGGTTTTTTGCACCAATTTCAACCCAAAGGTTCTACAAAGGGAGGTGCCACTTAGAATTGTATTTCTAGAAATCATGAGGTAGTTGGGAGGCACTCAAGAAATCCACTTGCAAGTTGAACAGAAGAAAGTTTCTTTCTTCCCTGAGTATACAACATTTGCCGATTTTGTTATGGCAAAGGGAGGATTGAAGGATTTACACATATTGCTTGGGCCTTATAGGCTAAAGACTGTGCACCCCAGGAATCATGATCCTGAGGGTTTTATCTCTCAAATGAAGGAAAAGCATCAGACTAGAGCCTTTGTCCACAATTTCTACTTTCCTGAGGACATTATCAGGAATATTTTTGATTTGGATCTACAAGAGGAGAGAAAGGCAATGTATATTGCCTACTCTAAAATGGTAAAAATTAAGCAGGAGAGAATACCTAGTTTTAATCCCATACCTGATGCCAAAGATGATTTTAGCAAGGCGATGTATTCCATTGATAATTTTGAGAGTTTGGTAGGGGTTTTCAAAGATGAAAGGGTTGTGCAAGAAAGGGGAAAATCACAAACTACTGAGGAGTACCCTGAAGTAAGATTGGAGGAGAGCCCTACTTATCAGCCCCAAATGAAGATAAAGGTTTTTTCTAGAAGAAGAGGAAGTAGGGATGAAGATGTTGCCAAAAATATTGCACCATCTTCTTCAGGGTAGTCAGTGCCAAATATTGTTGATCTAGATTCTCCTCCGAGGTTTTCAGGGCAGGTCTTCCCACCATCACCGAAGAGGCAAAGGGTTGATTGTGATGATGAGGACGATGATATTATTGTGACTCTAGATGAAATGCATCGAAAGATGCCATCAGACCCAGTTGACACTGCAACAAGTTTTGGGGCAGTTTCTTTGAGGTTAGGAAAAGATGAAATCAAAGGAATAACAAGTAATGATGATTTGAAGATAGAAGCCTGTAAAGAGTTCATGATGGATGACTCTTTTATTCAAACTAACGCTTTTAAAGACTTTGTATGGAGGGCACATCTCTCACTATATTCTGAGAAGGTGGCACATGAGAGAAGTCTACACCCAGATCTCCCAGAGAAGGTAATTCAATCTAAAGTTAGGTTGTAAATGAAAGAGAAATTCAACGAAATAACACCAGAGCAGGGCCGAGCATTGGTACAAAAAAGTGGAGTATTGCTACTTCCTCAATGGGATATTTTTGATGTTGTGGTCTTTGACACAATAAGAAGGGCTAATAAGACACTTCTTGCAACTAATGAGGAGGCTACATTGGAACTCAAAGGATCATCCTTTAGCGAGGAATGGGATGCTTTGGCGATCTGGTCTCTAAACACTAGGTCTAAAAAACCAATTGTTGTAGAACCATCTGATTTTAGTGGTCACTTGGTTGTGAGAATAATTTCTAATACACCATCTTTGGAAGTTGCTAATATGGTTGTAATTATTGTCAAAATCACCAGGGAAATTGTTGAAGATTTGACCAAGGACCAGGATACTCTGAGAGGCCAATATAATGACATTATTATTGAGTATAATAAGAGTCAACAAAAGGTAGCAGAGTTAGAAATTGAATTGGCTTTATTGAAGCAACAAATGGACACCATGAGGTCTCAAGGACAAGCCAGTTCTAGCCACAATGTCTTTCATCCACCAGTAGAGCAGTCTCAACCCTCTGCACAAGCATAGTCTTTGGCTATTATTCCATATAATATGGGACAAGTGCCTATTGTAATTGAGAAGGGATACTAGCCCAGGAGGGGGACTCTCTAGGGAGAAATTGATTCGTCAGGTTGAGGAGTATAAGGAGATGGTACGGAAAATCCGAGATGCGGCAGGGAGAAGCAATGCGGTAATAGTGGATACTATTTTGAAACCTTTAAATAGAAGGGTCCACGGTATGCTAAACAATGTTCATGCAAATTATGCCTTAATGCTGCAAGCACTAAAAATGTTTCCAAAGGATAGAGAATTCGCCATCCCATTGCTGAATAGATGGAGCCCAGGATGGAGAAGTTGAAATTCATGGCAGTAGGGGCAAAATAGCATGGGGATAAATATCCTACAGTTATTGCAACATATCAATTTGTCAAAGGAGTTGTTGAGCAGAAGTTTCAAGGATCTATTGCCCCTATGGAGTCCAAGATAAGTTGTTAAAGGATATATATGATGGAAAGGACTTAACCCCATTTCCACATATTTTGCATAGTCAGGATGAAGTCAAGCCCCTGTAGGTTTGGAAGGACCAGATGAACAATATAATGATTGCTCAAACACATGAGATATGAAAAAATGTTGATATTCACATGCTGGAAAGTACATTGGAAAAGTTGTCTTTTGTCATTGGTTTCTTTAAAAAAATTGATAAAAAGGCCACATCGATAATGGTGAAGTATGCACCTTATCGAAACAAGGTTGATCAGGTTGTGGCTTTGAAGTGGCCTTCGGAGGAGGATTTTGAATTATGGAAAAATGTGTTCACTGATGAAGTTGAATTGTGAATGTTATAGTCGAGAATTGAACCTTGGTCATGTATAATGCAGGTCTGGCCTTAGATATTATATTTTAAAAATGCATTCTCCTTTCGACTTCAAGTATAGGGTGTTGAGGTGGAATAAGTACTATAATGGTTAAGCATGCCTTTGATGAAAAGTGACCAGCCTTTGGAGCGATGTTTTCTTTCCTCCATATCAACTAATGATGATTCTTGTCTTATGCTCTCCACTCGCATAATAGACTTGTAACTGAATTAGGAATTAGAGGTCCAATAAAAAATGGACATGTGTACTCTTAGGCCAAAAACTTGTTGGCTCCCTTGTTTTATAAAATGGATTTCTAAGCCGAGAGAGAGGTCTATTGAAATATTTGAAATATGAGAACTATGAGTCTAGTGATATAGAGAGCATGAATTGTAAGTCCAGTTTTAATGTTTTGAGTCAGATTTGAGAACTTAGTTAATCAAGGGGTTCTTGAGCATATTTGTATCAAGCTCATGAATATTTGAGGTTTATTTTCTCTCCTATTGTGATATTTTGCATGGAGTATTAATGAAATATTGATCCAAGATTATTTTCATTGATCTTCAATCGTTCTTTATGTTTAACTATAGCTCTGGTTCAAAGGATTGGTTAAATGCTTTAGTTAACCAGTAAGTTCATGCAATATAACAAATAGGATTCATAAATAAGTACTAAACTTAGGTATATATTTATGGATTTCAATGTGATTCATATAGATCCTAAGTGCTTAAGATGAAATTTACCCTGTAGTTAAGTTTTCTCTTTTGACTCTATGCGTTGGGATATGGCATTGGAATTTTGATCACATTTTATTCTCTCATGTTTTGTGTTATGGCCTCAGGATATTTTATTCAATCATTTCCTATCAGTTTACTTTAGTTGTATTTATGATTCTCTGTTAACTGGACCCAAGCCTTTTTAAGGAATAGCCAATTTCTTGGAGGATTTCATCCTTTTAGCATTATGGGGAATCTATTTGTAGCTTATCCAAATACAAATGAATCGTTAAATGTTGTATGGTAAGAACATATTTTAGGGAATACCCTCGTAGATTTTACAGATTCCGAAGTGTAGGAGAATTAGCCTTATCATGGTTCTCATCAAGTTGGCCATATGTTTCCTAGAACTTTTATTATTGGATGTGGCAAGTTCTTAAAAGCTTCCAGGAAATACATTTGGGTTGCAATAAAAAATGCCAACAGAATGGTGACTCTGCTGGGGAACTATCGAATGAAAAGTCTCTAGTGTAGAACTGGTTTTGTCAGAGTCATTTGTTACAATATACTTCGTTTAACACGTGTGCCCAATTTTTCATATTAGGCATATGTGTCTAGTTTTCCTAAGTTTTGTGTCAGTGTGTCGGGTAATGTTTAAACTCTTGTCCAAAGTCATGAGTGCAAAAGCAAAGTGCAATCACTTCATAATTCCCAATATTTTGGGTGGCGACTCTGATATCTTGAACACAACTATTCATACAAATTACAAATAGCAACGTGCAAAGGAGAGTCTCCGTACACCAAAGACCATGAAGAAGACTATATATTATGAAAAAAAGAACTCAGAGCCAATGCTAGAGCTCAAATTGGGACAAGTCAAGAAATGGATAAAAGTGAATGATTCCCCAAGTAAGTCTGTTTCATCTCCTATCATCTATTCTCCTACTTTAAATGTCAAAATGAATAGTGATTTTATTAGTGGAGATTTCTTTGAAGTTATTGTCTCTCAAGTGGACCATGGTAGTTTTCCTTTTGAAATGGCTCGAGAAGTTGAAGCTGATATGTCTAAAGAGGAGGAGCGATGGGGTTTCTGGGAACAGGATAAATAGTTTCTAGAAGCTACAACACCTGGTACTATGTCTATTTTTACTAGACAAAATTTCAAACCATGAGGGACCTCTTTAAATGAGGAAAAACCTTTGTTTCAAGACGAAGATCATGCAAAACAACCTTACTATACTCTTGCTCTAAGTGAGGTAGGAGATATCCTTGAGAATGAAATGGATATAGAAAAAGATATGCAAACCTTAATTGAAGAAGAAAAGAGGTTGCAAGAGGCAGAAGACAATAGGGAAAAAATAAGAAAGGAGAATTTGGAGAGATTCTGGGCTAAGCAGTCTAAAAGAAATGCCCAGAAAAAGAAAGTTGAAAAGATGAGGGAAGAAGCAGCTAAGAGAAAAACCTTTGAGGAAAGGGTGGATAAAGCAGTTTCTGATAGAGCTTGTGAAATGCCTAAAGCAATAGTCTCTATGGGAACTTCTGCCACTCCCACATACACCCCTTCTATATCAACTACCAAAACTTCAGACCTCGCTTGTTGGATCCAAGAAGACAACCTTTGTAGACCATGGGAAGGCTCATGTTGATCAACCTCAGAAACATTCCCATGTTTTTTCAAATTATAAAAGTCATGAAGTTAATCCTAGACCATTTGATTCTCCCCAAAACCCTGAGCTCCTAAGATTATAACTAATAAATGATCAATTGCACACTGATCTGAGAAAGACAGAAATAAAAGCTACTAATGTCGAAATGGAAAGAAAGAGAGATTTCCTAAAGATATCTATACCCACTCCCCAAGCTTTTGGTTTAGGAAAGAGCGAGAATGAATCACTGAGCAATAATTCTGATAATCAAATACCTAAAGGTGGGGGTGGTGGTAACCAAGGTGGTGGAGGTGGAGGTGGTCATAAAAACTCCAGTTCTTACTCAGAGGATGAAGAGGGAAGCACTAGAAAGGATAAACATCAAGGTAGTGGTGAAAAGGATAAGAGGGGGGATGATAAGAAAGATATTGAGCAACAAAGCACCCCTAGAAGTGGACGTGGTGGAGGAGCACCCCAAATTGATAGATACAGACAGTTATGTTTTGGTAATATTTGGGGATATCCTAATCCAGTCCCAAATAATGCACGAAAGCATCTCCCAAAATTCACTGGTAATAATTCTTTTAGTGGGGAAGACCATTTGAAAGCTTTTCAAGGTTTTTTTGAAGACTTTGAACTATGGGATGATGATGTAGCAATGAAATATTTTATGCAGTGATTAGTTGAAGATGCTAGGGATTGGTATAGAGGGTTACCTAAAGCTAGTATTGATTCCAAAGATGCCTTTTGTAGAGATTTCAGGGAACAATACGAGGATCAAACTGACCCCAGATTTAAATTAAATGATTTCAATAACATTACTAAGGGGCATAATGAACTGGTTACTGAATTTAATGCTCATTTACAGAAGGCTATGATAAGAGTTCCTACATATTTGAGGCCTGATGAAAGTGCATGTTTGGTTGTATATTGTAATGCTTATGATGCAAAAAGTTGCTATTTATTAAGAGATAAAGACCCTCAAAATTTGAGGCAAGCATATAAGATGGCGGTAAACATTGAAAATAATAGAAGGGCTTCTGGTAAAGTAGGGAGAAGAGAAGATCCCAAAACTTTTAAAGGCACCAAAAATCAGATTGAAAAGGTTGGTAAACTTACTGTTGCTGATGAGAAGATAGATCAAGTCCTTAACCTATTGCAGAAACAAATAAAAAATGACAAGCCTCATTTTCAAAGAAATGATAGGCCCCCCAGGCTACAGGACTATTCCTACAATACCAATTGGAATAATGGAAAACCTTTACAAGGAAACCAGAGAAACAATCAAGTTCCACCTGATCCTTTACAGAAGCATTCTCTTAACGCCACAAAAAATTTACCTTGGTGTGAAGTATGTGGAATGCCACATTCTCCACAATAGTGTGCAATAGCACAAAATATGGTAGAATCTTAAGATGAACAGAGAGATGCTCAGTCTCCCCAGGATCGGGATACAATGACAAATGTATTATTAGGACCAGCTGATCTAGCCTATGATGATTATACCTCAGATGATGAGCCTTGTGGCATGGATGTTGATATTCAGAGACAACATAATGATGTACACCACCAACAAGTGTTTCTAAATGAAGGAGACAATGATGACTATTTTGTGAATGAATGAGAGGTTGAAGATACTGTCTTGAGAAGACCTTCTGATGAAGAAATTGAAAAGTACATTGTTGCCTTAGTTTCTAGGGCAAGGAATAACATAAAATTGAGAAACAGAATTGTTCAAGGTGATTCAGAAAAACCATGCAGCCTCTTCATAAAAGAAAAGGATGTGGAGGCTAAGAAAGTTGATTTAAAGCCTAAGGAAACAAGGGAGCCCGGGATATGGGAAAAGAAGGTTGATATGACCAAGACAAAGAATGAAGTTGTACCCCAAAACATCAAAGACAACAATCATCACTCCTCCAATGATGAAACTCCCAAAGGAAAAGAAAAGGTAATTTTTGAAAACACAAATTTTCCCAAATTAACAAAGTACACTTCAATAGATATGTTCCAAGTACTTTCACAAGTTAGGGTTACTGTTCCTTTCTTAGAAATGATGTGTATAGATGAACATAAGGATAAGATTTCTGCACTTATTAACAGTATTCCTACAAGAGGAAAGAGTAAAGTGGTTTCTAACCAATCAGATTCAAAAAAGGAGCAAGAAAAGCAAAAGGTTGTGCAAGAAAATATCACAAAAGGCCCTCAAATATACTTAGGAACTACTATTACTGCTAATCCCAACCATGTCAGTCTTTTTTTCTTAAGCTTGATTATTGATGGGAAAATGTTGATAAATTGCATGATTGATTCAAGAGCATCTAATAATGTGATGCCAGTAAAGATAATGCATGCAATGGGACTAAAAGTGGACAGTACATATGGTAAGTGCTATGCAATGGATTCTTAGGAAATACCTATTATAGGTATTATAAATAATGTTCCATATAGACTAGCAACATTTCCTGAGAAAGAGCTACATATGAGTGTAACAGTGGTGGATATCCCACCTACTTATGGCATGTTATTATCTAGACCTTGGAGTGCTTCAATGGGTGGGAGCATACAGTGTGATCTGTCTTCTACTACATTTTCTATTGAACAAAAATATGTTAAGGTAGATAGGGAGAAGAGAGCTCCTCATATGATTGAAAATGTGGAAGAATCACCAGAACCTATCAGAATCAACTTTGTGGGAACTGATTTAGAAAAATTTCATGTTGAGGAAGATAGAATAGAAGAAGAGATCCATTGAGCACCTATTGATAAAGAAGTATTAAAGATATCATCAGAAGGTGACTTATGGATGATGCATTTTGATGGAGCTTGTTCCAGAGATGGCTCAGGAGCAGGGATTTTCTTTACTTCCCCACAAGGTAACACATTCAAATATTCTTTCCTCTTGCAATTTGCTTGTACCAACAATGTTGTTGAGTATGAGGCTCTCATAATCGGTCTGAAGATAGCTTCAAAGCATGGTATTAAAGTATTAAAGGTCTTGGGAGATTATGAATTAGTGGTTTCCCAGATTAGATCACACTTTGCAGCTAAAGATAAAAGGTTTAGGCAATATAGAAATGCAGTATGGGATATTATTGAAGGATTTAATGCTTTTGGTATTGCATGGGTTGAAAGAGGACAAAATGCTAAGGCTGACTTATTAGAAAATATTGATGTTAAACTTGATGATGTCACTTTTGGTGGCATCTCACAAATAGAAGTAAAAACCAAGCCTACAATACATGATAGCATTCGTAACTCACAAGTGTTTGATGATGACACAAACATTTTGAAATTCTTTCATTGTGTGGATCAGTATGAGAGCCAAGAAATTGATTTTGTCTCATTTGTAATAGAAGTTGATGGGAAGGAAACCCTATCTGGAAATTAAGTGATTCAGCTCAAAACAAACACCATCCCTAGGGGTCTGGTTGCACTTGAGAGGGTATTTGATGGCCTTGATATGTCAAAAAGCTAAGAACACACCATCTCATAAGGATGATCTAGAAGAAATAAATTTAGGAACAGAAAGTGCTCCTAAAAATGTTTATGTTGGAAAGAAAATGAAGCCACATGTTAGAAGCATGTTGATTACCTTGCTTAGGAAATATAGACATGTATTTTATTGGTCATATGAAGACCTTAAAGAATATAGGGAGGATCTATTCCAACATGAGATCCCTTTGAAACCTGATATGAATCCTTTTAGGAAAAAACATAGACCAATTAACCCCATCCTACAACCTAAAATGTAAGAGGAGCTTGCCAAACTAAGGGAGGCAGGAATTATTAAACCAATTAGGAACTCATCTTGGGTCTCTAACTTGGTACCTATTAGAAATAAAAATGGGGACATCAGGTTATGTGTTGACTTTAGAAACTTGAATGTTGCTTCTTTAAAGGATAATTACCCATTGCCTAACATGGAGGCTATGTTGCAAAAGGTCACAGGATGTGAAGTGTTATCCACGATGGATGGATTCTTTAGTTACAACCAAGTACTGGTTAAAGATTCTAAGCAATTCAAGACTACTTTCACCACACCATGGGGAGCATATGTTAATGTAAGAATGCCATTTGGATTAATAAATGTTGGAGCAACTTTTCAAAGGGCTATGGATCTAGCCTTTGCTGATTTTGTTGATTTGTTCCTTGCCATTTACCAAGATAATCTTACTACCCATAGAAAAAGTGAGGAGGATCATTGTCCTCACTTAGAGAAAAATTTTATCAGAGCTTTGGAATATGGGATATCTTTGAATCCTAGGAAATGTGCCTTCGAAGTAAAAGAAGGAAAATTGTTGGGGTATCTTGTTTCAAAAGATGGGGTGCGGATTGATCCTGAAAGAGTTACTGCTATTAATAGAATTGCACAACCAAGAAATATAAAAGGTATCCAATATTTCTTTGGATAGATAAATTTTCTAAGAAGAATTTTCACAAATTTTGTTAAGATTATCTATCCAATATCTAAGATGTTGAAGAAGGGAGAAAAGATAGTATGGACAGGAGAACCATCCAAATCCTATCAGGCTATCAAAGATGAAATCAAGCAAGCCCTTGTTCTCAAGTCACTTGATTATTCAAAACCATTACAATTATTTACTTTTGCTTCTATTCATACTATAGATGGAGTGCTATTACAGAAGAACAATGATGGTTTTGAGCAGCCAATTGCATTTTTCAGTAAATCATTATAGGCTGCAAAATTGAAATATGATATATCTGAAAAGCAGGCATATGCTTTGGTAAAGGCAGTTAAGAATTTAAAACCTTATCTAATAGGAGCAATTGTTTTGGCATATGTACCAATGCCATAATTTAAAGATATTTTCACCCAACAAGAGACTATGGGAAGAAGTTGCAGGTGGATAAATAGAATCAAAGAGTTTAATATTGACATACAAATTACCAAGCTTGTAAGGGGTCAAGGTCTAGCCAAATTAATAGCTGAGGCAAACTTGGAGGTAAATCAAATAAACTAGATAGAGCAACAAAACATTGTACCTATTTGTGATATGCAAACTTGTGTCTAGTACACAAGGATTGTTGAGTATTTATAGACAATGCAATGCCCTAAAGTTATGCCACTTACTGAGAAAAGAAATCATAAACTATTAGAAATTATATATGTTATTATTAATGGTGAGATCTGGTGGAGTAACCCTGAAGGTATTATACTCAGATGTGTGGATGGAGACCACGCTGAGGATTTATTGATAGAAATGCATAAAGGAGCTTGTAGAGGCCATTACATGGCTAAGACAACAAATCATAAGATTCTATGGGCAGGGTACTAGTGGCCTACTATGTTCAAGGATGCTCACATATATGTTAGAAAATGTGATTCCTATCAGAGGTTTGCTGGAAAGTTAAGATTTTCTAGAAATTTTCCGTTGAGACCTATGTCTGTATCGGCTCCTTTCAAGAAATGGGGTATTGATTTCATAGGGGATATATCTGAAAAATCCAGTGGAGGACATGCATGGATACTCGTAGAAATTGATTACTTTAGTAAATGGATTGAAGCAATCCCAGCCAGAAGGGCCACAAGTAAAGTTGTTATTGATTTTTTAACTGATAATATTTTAAGCCGATTCGAGGTACCTCAAAGGATTGTCTCAAACAATGCAATTTGTTTCAGGTCAGAAGAATTTGTCAATTTATGGAGTCAGTATGGTAGAACTGTTTCATATTCTTCCCCTTATCACCCCCAAGGAAATGGAAAGATATAATCTAGTAATAAGAGCCTGATGAAGATTATTAAGCGCATGGTCGAGAAGAACAAAAGGGCTTGGGATTCAAAGTTAAAATTAGCATTATGGGCTGACAGGACAACTGTCAAGAAGGAAATTAGTCATTCACCTTTTAACTTAGTCTATGAAATGGAGGCACGTATTCCTCAAAATAACCTGTTGAAGATGTATGAGTTTGTCCAAAAGTATGATGATAATGTGTGCAATGAGATGCAACACAGAATGAAAGAATTGAACCAATTGGATGAAACTAGAAGAGAATCTCATAAAATAAATGAAAGGCTACAACTTCGGGTAAGGCACCTTTATGACAAAAAAGTAGTTGAAAAAGGATTTGATGTTGGAACAATGGTGTTGCTTTGGAATTCTAGATCAGAAGATAAGGGTAAGCCTGGTAAGTTTGACCCCCTTTAGCTTGGCCCATATATTGTTATGGATACACATGGAGAAGATTCATATTTTCGACTGTACACATCTAAAAATGGTCACGGTTAACCAAACCTGTTAATTAATTAAATATGAATTATTTAATTAATATTCTTAAGTCATCTACATATAAATAAATTAAATTATTTATTTATATTGTTCATTTTTCCAATTTTTCTAGTTTAATTAAATAAATAAGTTTATTTAATTAATGCTATCTTCCTCTTAATTAATTAAATAGATTTCACAATTTATTTATATTAATTATCACAAGTTTAAATTCTAAATTTAAATGATATTCTTCATTTCACATTTAATTAAAACACTTTCTAAATTCTTCACTCTTCTCACATAATTAAATATTTTCAATATTTAATTAAAAAAGCTTTTCATTTCTCACACATAATTAAAAATTATCTATTTTAATTATGGATACATCTTCCATCTTTCTATTAATCTTCCATCTGTCTCTTAAACTTTCATCTTCTTTTCAAATTCTCGATCTCTCACCGTTCATCTTAACAGGTTTGAACTCAATCGTTGATCCTTGCCAATTGGATTCTTGCCTTCAAAAATCTATAAATATAGCCCCCTTGTGAGTTGAAAAGGACCTCGAATTCTAGATTTTCATACATAGTTATTATAGTCGCATTTTAGTTTTATCAAGCATTTTAGCATCATAGAATTTTAATTCCATAGCTTAAATCATATAGTCATAAATGTGCATTTTTAATCAATCTCATTCTCCTAAGTTGTCATTTCAACAAGCTGCTGCTTACACAACTGAGAGCTAGCATCTTTTATCAAATCCTTGGAGATAGAGGACGATGGGAAAAATTTGAAGAAGCTGCTACCATGAGAGTTTGCATTTATGCTTTCTAGATTAGCTTTCTTTCAATCTAATGTCTCCTCGGTGCGTTAGTTTATAGTTTAATTAATCATGCATTTTCTAAACACACATTTTTGGCGCCCACCGTGGGGCATCCCCCCGTTTTAATATTTTTACTGCAGGAATTTTTCTAACAACTGACAGACTGGAATTGCACTTCGACACATATGAGATTTATTTCGGTGCATAGACGGACTGTTTTGACGCATCCAGGGACTGTTTCGATGCATCCAGAGACTGTTTCGGAGCATTTAGGAACTATTTTGGCACATCCCATAATGATCTTTTAGCGCATCCAGTAACTATTTTGGCACATCTGGAGTCTGTCCTAGCTCGTGTAGGGAATTTGTAAAACAAAATTTTGAATCCGATGCAATCCGCGAACAAATTTTTTTATTTTCAGCTTTTAAAGAAATGAACCAATCCTAGGATAGAAATTTAAAATCTAGAATCTACCAATCCTAGGATAGTCACCACATATTATTTTTGAAGTTAAACTGAACTTCATGCCTATTGTGAAGCAACATCTTCACTTAGTTTAAATCATTGTCATTTGGTGCTATAAAAAGAACATTGTTTGCTTTGTTTGTGGCAATAGGTCTATGCTCTCCCCTTAACTAGGTGACCAAAATACCAGACTGTCTTTTCATTTTCATGCAATGTTTACAATTTCTTACATCCTTTAGAGGGCCTATCATAGTGGGAAAAAGTTCTCACCCTACGAGAACGACCTAAGTGGGAACAACCAAAGGTAGGTTTTCCAACCCACTATAATCAAAAGCAAATTCAAGGAAAGTCCACAATTCAACTGCAGTTGCAAGATAACCATCCCCAAAATCTTTGTTCTAAATATTGGAAGGTCTCTTAAGGGAGTTTATCTATTGCCGCGCCGAACGAAAACCTTGACTATGAACCATAGTGTAGAAATCCAGCCGTGTCAGTATCCAAACATCATCTTAATCACGGTGCAAGGGGAGGGAAGAATTTGCCCCCAAGACACTCACCATATAATCACAACAGACTATTTGTTGAGGGGATTCGGTATCCACTTCTATCATCTTGAGTACGCACCTGGAAAAGACAAAAACATGGACGCCCTCTAGGGGGTGACATGGTTTTGTGAGTCAACGCGATTTCAAGCTATGGGTTGTGATTACTATGATGACCTATTTAAAAACTAAGAGTGAGTATGCTTGGAATGCTTATTTTGTTCAAAACCTGTGAAAATCTCAAGAACATACACTCTTTGTTTAGATTTTAGGATTAACAAAACAACTGTCTGCTTCTCAATGCTGTGTTTTTCACATTTAAATCAGATTAAGATCATCCAAAAATATCAAATTGTCCAAACATCTCTATCTCAGAAGTCTAAACAGATAATTTAGCGCATCCCTGGTTTGTTTTGATGCATTGTTGCTTTGTTTTGACACATTGTTGCTCTGTTTTAGAGCATCTGTGCCCTGTTTCGACACATTGTTGCTCTGTTTTGATGCATTGCTTCTCTGTTTTGATGCATTGCGGCCCTATTTCGGTGCATTGCTGCTCTGCTTTGACGCGTTGCGGTTTTGTTTCGACGCATTGCTGCTCTGTTTCGACACATCTGTGTTCTATTATGGTGCATAGGTAGTCTATTTTGGTGCATACATGGTCTGTTTCGACGTGTCTTTTTTTCGAACCTAGGTACCTTTCTGACATTCAGAAAATCAGTTTTCTCAGTTTGGTCTTCTCCATGCTCAGAGTTTGGAAGTCTACAACTTTTTCCAAGAAGTCTCTAGAAAGGAAAATTAGAAAACAAAAGAAATCTCTTGGTTACAAGAAATTATTGAAGAAGAGGAAATTTCTATACCAAAGTCGAAAGGTTTTGCTTGAACACGGGACCTTTATTCACCGATATCATGACTATATTAGAGGTTTCACTAATAATTATGTTGTAGAACCTTTGTACTCATGAGCCTTTTTTTGAAGAAGAGCCCTTTCTCAAAGGCACAACCAAAGTCAGCGTATTCATTCTTCTTATATTCCCCAACCTGCAATTATTTACACTACTCGTCCCAATCAAATTTTGCAATAGAGAGCTCAAGCACATTAGGCATCCATCAAATCCTTTTTTTTTGCAAAGCTTCGATCAAACCTCGCAAAGTGAAAAATCTTTATTTTTGATCTTTGGTTTAATTCCCGCCAATAGGATTTTCATCCTTTCAATCAAGGAATCACGAGCCAAAGATTAAAAAATCTTTTAAGTCATAGAATCTTCATTCTATCTTGACTTTCATATCCATCAAAAATTTGCACTATTTCATTCCTTTGATAAAGGTTAGTAGAATTTGAGTAATGTTTATGCTTGTTGTCATGAGATCTCAAAAGCACATAAAGAAAGACGAAAGCATAGTAAGTGGAATGGGTGATAATAGTGAAGGGAAGAGATTCCTTGGCGTAGTTCAAATACTGAAGAGATAATAGAGGAAAAGCTCCATGAAGCAGAACATGATCCCCAATTCCATACTCTTATGGAAAGGATTTTAGAATGAAACAAGGAAAGATATTTCCTTTCATTAGCTAATCAAGGAGCTAAGTTACTTGCTGATTTTTACACATAAGGGATTAAAGAGAATCCTGAAATTCCTCTCAATGATTTTGGTGCCCTTACTCAACAGATAAAGGAATTACAAGGGAAAATAAAAGAAATGCAAGGGGGTACAACAAAGAAGTATGTTTTGGATGACATATGTCCATATCCATTTGATAGGAGTCTTCGAATGATTCCTTTTCCAAAACATTATGAAATCCCTAAATTTGATAGGTATAATGGGAAAACTGACCCCATTGAGCATGTGAGGGATTTCTGAAATATGAGCTTAGAATTTTCTCATGAAGATACCTACTTAATGCGATTGCTTACATGGAGTCTAGGTGGACAATCCATGGAGTGGCTTTCAAATATCACTTCCCCCATCAAAACCTTTGAGGAGTTAATAAACAAGTTTTTATCACAATACTCCTACAACATCCAACACCAAATAACCATGCTTGATCTTTGTAAAGTAAAACAAAAATTAGTGGAATCTTTCACTACATTTTTGCAAAGGTGGAGAAGGGTGTTTCCTAGAAAAATCCCACCCTGTTCCTAAAATAAAAAAGATGGAGATCTTTATTGATAGTTTGAATCAAGAAATGAGTTACAAACTGAACCTTTATTGTCCTCAATCATTTGAAAAATTGATTGAAAACACGTTTATTATTGAAGGTGCTTTGATCAAGTGTGGAGTTTTGAAAATTGATAAAGAGGGTTCAAATTCATACAACAACAACAACAACCATAGTAACAACAATGACAAGTAATGATTTTGGACCCGAAATAAAAATGTTGTGAATGATGGGGTAGTAGGTGCTAACAATGTAAATGTGAAGCCTACCATCTTTAATGTGTCAGGTGTTCAACGCAGCAATAATACTGGAAATTATAGCACCCAAGGCAATGTTTCCAATCAAGGGAACACAACTAACAATCACGGAAATAATTTTGGCAATAATCAAAATTCAAAATATGCCCAGATCTTCATATTATTCAAATTGACGGAGTTTCACTCCCTTGGGTCAATCTTTGGAATCCATTCTCAAATATTTATTGAGTCAAAACGCTATTACATTTCCACCACAAAGAGACTATGAGCCTCGAGTTAAACCACCATCATGGAATGACTCACACTTTTGTGATTATCATAGATGCAAAGGTCATAAGATAAAAAATTGCCAAGGGTTGAAGAATATTGTTTGGGATTTGATTGATAACCATACCATCATAGTTGAGGGACATAATGTCAATAATGACCATCAAGCATTCAAGAATCTGCTCCCTAATTATCAAAAAGGGGAATCTTCGGGTGATAAAGGCAAGAAGGTTAATTATATCCATGATGTCATTATCAATCATATTTATACTGATGATCCACAAATCAACGTTATCTGAATCAAAAGTAAGAAAGAATATCAAGAGGTCAATGTTACGACAAGGGGACAAGCCAAAATCATTATCAAAGGAAGCTCATCTAAAGCGGCAATTCCCCCTCCAAACCAATACAATTTGGTTGATCAACTGCGAAAAACATGAGCCCAAATTTCTATCTTGGAACTTTTAAAGTTGTCACCTACCCATAAGGACATTCTAGAAAAGGCACTTATTGATACAACTGTATCCCCTGATCTAGATATCAATAAATTTCAAGCCATGGTGGGACACTTGTCCTCCTACACATGTTTATCTTTTTTCTGAAAAAGATGATTCATCCTTAACCCACCCGCATAATTCATCACTCTACTTAGAGGTCATGGTTCACAAAGCTCACATTAGACGTGTCCTAATAGATGGGGGAGCCAGATTAAACATTTGTACTTTAAAATTGGTCTCCGCTTTAGGATATTCTGATAGATCCATGAAGAAAGATTACAATCAAGACATATGATGATGAGGAAAGGACTTCCAAAGGCCTCATCATGCTACCAATCAGAGTGGGACCTATTGTGAAGAATACCTTTTGTTAGGTTCTAGATCGGGATCTACCCTATAATATACTCTTGGGTCGTCCATGGATCCATGACATGCAATTTGTTCCATCTACTTATCATCAATGCTTAAAGTTTCCATATGATGGATAGGAAGTAACAATACTTGTTGATCACATTAGTAGTCAAACTTGCTCTAACCTTAGAGCAACTCAGGACACACTTGTCCCACACAATAGAGAGGCTTTGGCCATCTCTACCTCCAAGTACCATGAACAAGCAAGTGAAATGATAAATAATTTTGGCACCAAGCTAAAATTGAAAGATAATGGAGTGGGAGAATATTCTTTATCTCTCTCTAATTTACCCATATCTCCAAGATCCCATGGTCAACCCTCAACATCTATACAAAAGGCAATGACAGCTTTAGCCTCAACTTCAATTCCCATCACCAAGTTTAATGGGACATTTATCAAAGAAAATGAAATGGAATATAGATCTATCCTTGATTGGTTCTATAAAGATGAAGAAGAATTTGTGCTACATGTCAAGTTACCCACAGAACAATATGGAAAAGGTTATGCTATCATGCAACAAATGGGTTATGAAGGAAATGGCCCTATAGGTAAAAGGAAAGAGGGTATTGTTGAGCCTGTCCAACTAAAAACAATGCACCCAAAGGATAAGACTGGGTTAGGATATGGTGAAGATACAAAGGGAGAAGTAGCACAAAGAGCATCAAATAAGGAGTTAGCTCAAACAATTCTGCGAATTCAAGAAAACAATTCTGACACTGAATCCAATGAATATGAACGGGACACCATCTATGATGATAAATTCTGGAGGGATAAGAAGGTGGATGTAATAAAAAAATTCACACCCACACTCGTGCAAGGGGAAAGCTCAAGGCCTCCATTTGATTACGTTCTATAAAGAAATCATGACTCAAGTGAGATCGACTCAATTCAAGGAGAAATAGATTATCCATAGGAGGATACCATCTTAGATCTCCCCTATAATGGCATTAAAGATCGCATCTTGACCCTTATGGCTAGTGACCTTACTCATCCTAATGATCCATTTTCTTTGGTACATCCTGAACTCATTGATTGGGAACAAATCGCACCCATTGATGTTCCAACTTTTCCAAATGACGAAACCATAATAAAATTTATTTGTTCATCCCATCCCGAAACAAGTTCCACCAAGAATCACAAGATCAAAGTTTTCGATAGGAAAGTGCTAAGTTTCTCAGCTATGAAATAAATAATATAAAAGAAATATCTAATGGTGAAAACCTAACAAAGGCAGTATTAGATCAAGAAAAGAGAAAAATAAAAAGCGTATCCAATGGTGAAAACCTTTCAAAGGCGCCAAAGGATGGGAAACTTGACACTCTTTCAGAACATTATCAGAAAAGGTCTTCCATTCTAATCGAACCAACAGAGGCACTCGATATAGGTACTATAGAAAAACCCAAAGTTTTGCAATTGGTTGCATCTCTAACAAACGAAGAAGTACCTAGATTCAAAGAATTTCTCAAGAATAATGAAATCACTTTTTCATGGTCCTACGCAGATATGCCTAGGTTAGATCCAGATCTCATCATGCATCATTTATCTATTACATTGGGGGAAAAGCCTATAAAACAAAAACTCATAAAAATGCATCCACATGTTGCATTATTGGTTAAAGAGGAATTAAAGAAGCTTTTGGATGTTGGATTCATCCGGTCCATGGACTATGTGGAATGGATCTCCAATATTGTACTGTTTCAAAGCCAAATGGAAGGATTAGAATTTGTACAGATTTTAGGGATTTGAACAAAGCATGTCCTAAAGATGACTTCCCTTTACCAAACATAGATATGATTGTTGATTTAACTGTTGGACATGTGATGTACTCACTAATGGATGGATTTTCAGGATACAACCAGATAAAGATTGCACTAGAGGATTAGGATAAAACAAAATTCACATGTCCTTGGGGTACCTATTGCTGGAACGTAATGTCATTTGGGTTGAAAAATGCGGGAGCTACATACCAACGTGCAATGACAATGATTTTTCATGATATGATGCATACATTCATGAAATATTATGTTGATGAACTCCTCACCAAATCTAACACCAAAGAAGGACACATAGATATCTTATCAAAAATCTTCAAAAGAATGGAAAAAATCAAAGTGAGACTTAACCCTAAGAAATGTGTTTTTGGAGTGAAATCTGGAAAGCTATTAGGTTACATTGTATCAGAAAAGGGAATTGAAGTGGATCCAGCTAAGGTACAAGTAATTCTTGATATGCCACCACCAAGGAGAACATTCATCAACTACGCTCTTTATAGGGATGGTTACAATCCATTCAAAGATTCATTGCTCAACTGGTAGATAAAAGTTTACCATTTACACATCTCTTACACAAGAAAATTTAATTTAAATGAGAGGAAAAATGTGAAGCAACATTTGATCAGATAAAGCAATATCTCATGAATCCACCAGTATTGATTCCACTAGTACAAGGAGCACCTCTCATATTATATATTGCCGCCATGGAAGTATCTTTAGGAGCATTATTGGCACAGGAAGACAACTCAGGAAAAGAGCGAGCAATTTATTACATTAGTCGAACATTGACAAGTCATGAGTTGAATTACACCTTCATTGAAAAAGCTTGCTTAGCAGTAGTTTTCACTTCTCAAAATTTATGACACTACATGCTAGCACATACAATAAAGCTTGTGGCTAAGATTGACCCACTCAAATATCTTCTAAGTAAAGCAACCTTAACTGGAAGGTTGGCTAAATGGGTCATGATCCTGAGCAAATTTGACATTCATTATGTGGATTGCAAAGCTATAAAAGGACAAGAAATTGCGGATCAATTAGCAAAAGCACCAATACCGGCAGAACACCCAATACACATTGATTTTCTTGATGCCGATGTATTCACAACAGTTATCCAGCAGTCATGGGCACTCTACTTTGATGTTTCTTAAACTCAACATGGTTTAGGAGCAGGGATTCTTTTTATTACACCTCAAGGACATATAATACCAAAATCTTATCGGCTATTGTTTCCATGCACCAACAACATAGTTGAATATGAGGCATTAGTAATTGGCATGAAGATTGCAGTAGACTGGAAAATCACCAAACTTCAGGTTTTTGGTGATTCACAACTTGTTATAAATCAAATCAATGATGAATATCACACTAAAGATGACAAGTTGATACCTTAAAAAATAATGGTGGATGACTTAAAGAAATAATTTGTTACTATCAAGTTCATACAGATTCCACATATCGATAATAAAGTAGCAGATGCTATGGCTACAATCGCCTCTCTACTCCAGTTGACAGAAAATCAAACACGATATAGTTTCTTGGTGGAACAATTGTTTTCTCCCACGCATGAAAATCCTAAAACTCAAGTCATTTTCCACTTAACCAGTTATGATTCTCCCTTATATAGCCAAATTTACACTTACCTAAAGGATACTATTTTACCCTTAAACTTGTCTAGGAATCAGAAAAGAAATTTCATCCGTCAATCATCTCATTACACCTTAATTGCTAACGTCTTATATCGGTGTTGTTTGGATGGTACCCTCCTTAGATGTCTCAAACACGATGAATCTGAAAAGGTCTTACAAGAAGTGCATGGTGTAATTTGTGGGACACACTCAAGTGGACTAACCTTAGCAAAGAAACTTGTTCGATTGGGTTATTACTGGCCGACCATGGAGAAGGAATCATTCATCTTTGTGAAGAAATGTGCAAAATTTCAGATTCATGGGAATCTCATTCACACTCCTGCTTAGGAATTACAACCTTTCACCACAACATGGCCTTTCGCTCAGTGGGGATTGGACTTGGTTGGAAAAATGCACCCATCATCTTCAAATGGACATAAATTTATCATTATAGCCACTGAGTATTTCACTAAGTGGATTGAAGTTGTTCCCCTGACAACTGTTACTGGCAAACAAATTTCTTCATTCATTTTGAACTATATCATTTCTCGATATGCTATTCCCAACTCCATTATCATAGACAATGGAAGACCCTTTAAAAATTAGGATGTAGATGAGCTATGTGAAAGATTTTGCATCCAACACAGATTCTCTACGCCTTACTATCCGCAAGGGAATGGTCAAGATGAAGCTTCAAATAAAACAATTCTCAAGATTTTGAAGAAAACAATGAATGAAGGCGGTTGTGATTGGCATGTCCAATTGAATCCAGCATTATGGGCATATAGAACAAGTATTCACACACGAATGGGAGCTACTCCTTAGGCTTTGTTCTATGGAGCAGAAGCTATTCTACCACTGGAGATTCCTTCACTTTGAGTATCACTCAAGGGGTTAATCAATGATGAAGACTATCGAGTATCAAGGCTGCAAGAACTAGAACTGCTTGATGAGCGGTGTCAAACTGTAGTTAATCATTTGAAGGGATATCAACAAGTTATGGCCTGCAGCTACAATCACAGAGTCAAACCATGAACTTTTCAAGTAGGTGACTTGGTTCTCAAAGAAAATCCCTGGAATTAGCCAGATCGAGAGAAGAAGGGCAAGTTCGAACCTAATTGGTTGGGCCCGTTATTTATCATTGTTGCATATGGATCGGGGGCATATCAGTTGTCAACATTAGAAGGGGACCTGTTTGAAGATCCAACCAACAACATTCATCTAAAGAATTTTTATGCCTGAAAATATCAAAAACAATATAAAAAGTCCTGAAAAAAAAAAATTGTTGCCTTGATGAAAACCTGGCAAACAGGCATCTTGGTAAATAGAAAAAACATCACAAAATCATGAAAAAGTGCAATAAAAACAAATGGTGAAAACCTGGCAAACAGGCATTGTTTGTGATTTTGTTTGGCTCTCTCATCTATAAGGATTCATTCTGCATATCCATCTTTCATTAGCATTTATAGGCCTCGCCATTTCATTTGCATCACATCATCTCCTTAAAACAAACAAGGATCTCATCATGGCTTGATGATTTGGGGGTTATCCTTAGTAGTAGTTGTGTATAGCAAGAGTCAGAGTATGAGGTCTCTAGGGGGTAGTTCACTTCTTGGAGTTTTTCTAGCAGGTAGTTGGAAACATGTGTCTAGAATCGAAATATCAGAGCAGCAAACCTTGTCCAATCAAAATGAGTCTATACAACTGTTTGATAGAAACAAAGTGGATGATCTTAATCTGAATAAAATGAGTGACAAACTTAAAGCATAAGTTGCAAATTGTTGTTTTGATATTTGATGACATCATATCTTTGGAGTGGTTCAATGATGTATTGAACTAGAATCACAAGGAAGAAGTATGATTTTTCTTTGCTTGTTGTCTGTAAGCTAATCATTAGTATTGTGCAAATTTGTCGTGGTACATGCTCTACAACGTATCATTGATGACATTTGAGAATTTGCATATGAAAATGGTTAACTTTTGTCTGTTTATGCAAACAATACTCAAGTCATCTTCGTTCAATTATATCTCGATGCTTATAGTATTAACTTGCTATATCAAACACCCTAAAAGCGGTACTCAAGTCATCATTGGTGCTAACATACCCTTTGATGCTTGTACTAACTTTCAACATATCAAAAATCTTAATGATGAAAATCAAGCACAGCATGAAATGAAAACAAGGAGAATGGTTTATTACTGCATTCTAGGGCTGCATAATTCATCTAGATTTACATTTTGGGGGTTGTTTCGATAGATTTTTGAAGGATTGGTAAAATTCTCATATATCTTTTAAAAACAAAAATTGAGTATAACTAGACATTTGTTACATCTCATTTTCATTATCATTCACATCATTTCACCATCATTCATTATCATAATTCATGCATTTACGTTTTACATCATCATTTCATTATTAGCTCATCATATTCATATCAGGTGCATAAGTCATTCATTTGATAGTTCATCTCATATTATATCATCACTTCATAACATTAACATTTTCACTTGCATACACATCATATCACATACATAGTAAGGTTGCATCCATTCCATTCATTTTACATTCATCATTTAGGATATCATGTTCATTACATCATGCATTATTGGTTCACCAATTATGGCATTATCATTATTATCATAGTACATCATTATCCATGTCATATCATTCATTACATAATCATATCATTTATCCATTTCTATTTTAACCATTCATCAATACATCATATCATTTTCACATCAATAAAATCATTTCATTACATCTTACATCTTGCATTCATTACATACATTATGAAGGAAAATAATTTTCAAAATTGCATCATATGTCATCATATTAGAATAATTTCATCACATCTTACATCCTACAATATCATACATAAAATGAAAGAAAATCATTTACATCATCATTTAAATCATCATACATCACGAGAATCATACATAACATAGCATATAGCAATAAACATGCATCCATCACATGAGCATAAGTCATCCATAACACATACATAACTGAATCGCCAATGCATCTCATAAATCTCATCAAAACAAATGACCAGAAATACAAGGATATCAAATGTTTCAAAAAGATATATCAAATACAATGGAATAAATGTGTTAAACATGCCCATCACTGAGGGGCATATGGCTACTGTTGCCTCCTAAGGTAGTAGGTCTCGATGGATCTCTACTCCCAGAAGCTTTGATCTCTCATCTGACTGGTTGACCTACACTCCTGGAGTGACTGTGTGAATGGGTCCGAGACCGAGTACTTGACTGTGTAAAGGAAATCCTCCTCTTAGGTGGTACTACCTCGAAATACCTCATCCTATAGTACTCAACCTCTCGAGTAGTCTCTAGTCCCTCTGAAACAACCTCTCCAATAGAGGTGCTCTCAACTTGTCTGAGAAGTCTCTTAGCTAACCCCTCAGCCTGTACGCATCTCTCTCGAAAGTTGTCCCTCTCGGCCATAAGCTGAGCTACCTATGGATTAGGAGGTGGTGGTTGTGCAACCTGTGCCTACAGCTGACTAATCGTCCCCTCAGCCTGTGCTAACTAACACTGCAAAGTTTGAACGTCTGCCTACAGAATATCTATTTGTCCCTATGAGGGAGCCCTGATAACAATCCGTGGAGTCGAATTACTCAGCTGGTCCACTACTCTCAAGTTTTGTGGCCTCATCCTAAAGGGAAATCAAAGAAATATCTGTGTCCTCCGCCCCCACCACCTCCATCATCCCCACTGTCATCACTGTTATCATCCTGGCTGCCAGATTCATCCCCCTCATCTCCCCCCTCATCAATATCCATGGTGACTACATCCTCTGCCTCTGCCTCTGCCTACCCTACAGCTACCTGTGCCTGTGCCTGCCCTCGTCCTCTCTATATGACCAGTCCTCCCAATAATGGAGCAGGCTCCTCGAGACTGGTAAACCTCAGAAAGGGATGTGTGTAAAAGAATGCGGCATAATCATCTGTCATCCCTGCATCTGTAACCTCCAGATGCATGGCCCACTGAGCTGGCTATAACTCAAAATACTCTGCTTGGTCTGCCTCAATGGTCATAATAGGACCCCACTTTGGTACATCCTCTTGACATTTGGAATAATTTGCCACACCTTGCGGCATCATCTGAACTAGTCCAAGCTCCCTCAAGACTCTCATCACCAGAAACCACTCAATAATATAAGGAGTTTTCCCAATCAAATATCTGGATCTGGTAACATATGGCAGCTCTATATCATCTATCTCCCATGGATCAAAATCTACATACGGTCTCTCGATGACTGTATCCAAATCATCTAACATGCGCTGCCAATACTCCAACTTGCCCAACCTCGGCTGGACAAGCGACCCTGTGTATGCATAGACATATGGGAACCCAAGGGGACGATCCCTCCGAACAATGGGATGTGTGATGGAAAAATACTCCCATGCGAATATCTATAGAAGAGTAACTTCGCAAGAGAGACTCTTCTCATTTGTGTACACGACCTGATGAAGATCGTGGTATAGATGGGCAAGCATACATGAGCCCCATGCATATATGGTCCCATGGAGAAGCATATCCTCCAGAATCCTACCCCAACCAACTCATAGTCCCTTTTCCCTATGATTAGGACAAAGGAAACCACCAATCATACCTGCTTAGACTGGCGACAATGGGGCATATCTCGATACCATATCCTTCCAAGCAATCTCATACCCACCAGCATGAGGATCCTGGAAAACTCGTCTCAAAGCATTGGTCCCTCCAATCTCCTTGTGATCATAGATCACAAGCTCTCCAACTACAGGAATACCCAAAATCCTGTACATGTCCTCTGGCGTCACTGTGATCTCTCTTATCGACAAATGGAACATATGATGCTCGCTATGCCACCTCTCAGCCAATGCAGTCAACAGTGCCCTATTGACCAGATACTACGGGATGCTCAACAGAGACCTCAAACCATAATGGTCTATCACCCCTAAATCCTCATGTGATAGCTGCGGAATCATCTCCCACGTGCGGGGAAATTTCTCTCTAATGTGGAGGAGGTTAAATTCCTCCTTTACCACATCATCAAACAATCATGCAAATCAATCAATCAGTACATCATCAAGCAAGTTCAAATCAAATCAAATCAACACTTATTTGCTTTACATATCGCATGGAAGCAAATCTATCTATCATTTCTACTATTTTCTTTACATATTGCATGGAAGAAAATTTATCAATCATTTCTACTATTTGTTTTTCATATCGCATGGAAACAAATTTAACAGTCAACATGACTCAATATCTATCTATTTGACTTTCAATCGAGAAATAAAATTTATCATTACTATTTGTTTTCATATCGCATGGAAGCATATTTATCAGACCTATTTGTTCTTCAAGCACAAAGACAAATTTATCAAATCAAGCTACTCTATTCTTGATGTTATTCAAAAGCATAAAATCAGTTGTCTAATCTAGCAACACTCATCAAGCACTTTATCAATGTTTCTTCAAAATTTCAAATTCGGGAAAAATCCTTGGATGTGCCAAAAGAGGTCATCAATGCGCTAAACCTTGTATGTGCAACTCTAAACCATGGATGTGTTAAAACAGAGCTGTCATGCGTAACTTTTTCAATGCACGACACTATCTATTGTATGCGCCAAGATAGACCTTCTATGCGCTATTTCATCTATGCATTATTCTATCACACAAACATGTTATCACAGTAATCCTATGCGCCAATCTAGCATCCTACATGGGAAGAATTTATGTATGCGCTATTACAGGTACCCTATGTGCCATTCTACGCTATGCGCAACTGTTTCACATCTATGTGTTACCCTAGATGCACGACTTTATCTACCCTATGCACTAAACTATGACAAGTATCCACGAAACTAGGACGTGAAAAATTAAAAAATTGCAAAATATGTGAAAAATCATCCAAAAAAATTATGAAGAGGATCAGGTCGACTTACCGGAGGTCCGTACGTAGCTGGTCTTTGATACCGATAGGCTCACTCGAATCTGTGGCACTCATAATGGATCGGCATCATGAATATCTCTCTCAGAGCTCTGAAATTTACCAAAGGTTACTGTTCAAATGACAATGACTTTTCACCTTTTTCACCTTTTAAGGGGGTAAAAGTGTGAAAATATTCTTTTTTTTTTCTAAGGAAAAACGCTATTTCGAGAGCTAAATCACAAATTCTTTTCCGAAAATCATGTCGATTCTTTTATCATGCGATTTATCTCTCGAGAGGGCATATAGCATCAATAATTTCTAAAATTCTGGGGCAAAATTCTTTGAAGCAATGCGTAAAACACATCACTTCAAAGAGGGGCAAAATGTACACATCTAAAAATGGTCACGGTTAACCAAACCTGTTAATTAATTAAATATGAATTATTTAATTAATATTCTTAAGTCATCTACATATAAATAAATTTAATTATTTATTTATATTGTTCATTTTTCCAATTTTTCTAGTTTAATTAAATAAATAAGTTTATTTAATTAATGCTATCTTCCTCTTAATTAATTAAATAGATTTCACAATTTATTTATATTAATTATCACAAGTTTAAATTCTAAATTTAAATGATATTCTTCATTTCACATTTAATTAAATATTTTCAATATTTAATTAAAAGACTTTCTAAATTCTTCACTCTTCTCACATAATTAAATATTTTCAATATTTAATTAAAAAAGATTTTCATTTCTCACACATAATTAAATATTATCTATTTTAATTATGGACACATCTTCCATCTGTCTCTTAAACTTCCATCTTCTTTTCAAATTCTCGATCTCTCACCGTTCATCTTAACAGGTTTGAACTCAACCGTTGATCCTTGCCAATTGGATTCTTGCCTTCAAAAATCTATAAATACAGCCTGCTTGTGAGTTGAAAAGGACCTCGAATTCTAGATTTTCATACATAGTTATTATAGTCGCATTTCAGTTTTATCAAGCATTTTAGCATCATAGCATTTTAATTCCATAGCTTAAATCATATAGTCATAAATATGCATTTTAATCAATCTCGTTCTCCTAAGTTGTCATTTCAACAAACTGTTGCTTACACAATTGAGAGCCAGCATCTTTTATCAAATCCTTGGAGATAGAGGACGATGGGACAAATTTGAAGAAGCTTCTGCCATGAGAGTTTGCATTTATGCTTTCTAGATTAGCTTTCTTTCAATCTAATGTATCTTCGGTGTGTTAGTTTATAGTTTAATTAATCATGCATTTTCTAAACCCACACTGACAATCACTTACGGGTGAAGTTCTTGAACTGCCAGTACATGGAAAAATCTTGAAATACTATTTCTTCTAAAATAGCTCTTTTTCCATGTACGATGTGCAGTCCTGTAAATAGTGTATATAGGTTTGATTGTTTTTATTCTGCTCTTTTTTTTGTCTGCTTGTCTTGTCCAGAACAAGTCCTTGGTTTTTGGTTCTCTCTATGTCTGGCTTGCGTAACCATAGATTCTAAAATCTTGCTATGCCCATAGGGGGCATACATCCCAGTCGGAGCCACTGGTGGAGCTTTTATTTTCTCCCCCTCTTATGTGGTACATTTTATTCTATCCTCAGCTCTAATTGGTTGGGTTTTGGGTTCTACAAACAAGTCTAGGTCATGGGTTTTCTTTTCCAACGTTGACTTGTTACCAATGGTGGTCGATCAGTTAAGAGGCATTTTATCCCTTTTTGATCATGTCTTAAACGTCCCCTTTTACCTGTCCTCTCAGTTTTTTGCATCTTCATTGTGTTATATTTTTTGTAGTTTCGGTCTAATAAACTGTTTTATATTATCCTCTAAATAATATTTTGACCTCGAGGGTCATTTCCCCATCCACCTAGTCGGTCCCTTTCTTTATAAATAACCTTTTTGCATATGCAGATTGTGTGACCATCAGATGAAGTGATCTTCATCGTGACCGTTCCTCAGAGACCTCGCGAGGTTTCTACTTACGTCATAAAAATAGTGTGAGGCTTGCGAGATGATGCCACCTATTGCATTTCCTAGTGGGGACCGGTTTTTCTCGCTGACCGATGATGGATGTTGATGCTGACAGTTGTTTCTGTACCGATGCATCATGGTCGTGCCTCGTTGACCTCGCACAATTAAAACGTCAGTTTCAATAGTGTTTTGAGGTGTGCGATTTGTTGATGTGTGGACGCCAATGTTGTATGATGGATGACCATGGTGGGGGCCATTCCATGCTGATGTGTTGCTCAGTAGGTGATTTCTTGTTCACTTGGGGATTGGAAAAATGACGTGGCATTTTCAAACTTTTTTGACTTAATCTAGACCATGCTTCTCACCTACAATGTTTTTTGATCAACGACTCGCATTTGAATAAATTGGTGTTGTACTATAGCCGTTTTATCTCACATGAGTGAATAGTGATGGTTGAGTTCGACTTTGCCTGCCTAATTAAATCCCTAAAGATCAACGAATAGTTATTTCCATACTATATTTCTACGCTTAAAAAGAATTTCCTAGTGCTCAGAGAACCAAGTTGTTGTTGAAATTTTCCAGTCTCATTGCCTTTGACATTCTGCAAGTGAAACCGTAAGTAGCACATATGCCATTTCATGTGATTTCAGAAGATTTTATTGTTGCTTGATAAATAATTGGTGATTGTTTCCTATTTCATTCCTGAAGAATTGTTTAAATAGATTTTATTTTAGAGCTGATCGAGATTATTGCTAGGGATTCTAGAATCGTGAAGTATTTTTTGTTAAGGCTATAGGAAGAAAATTGTAATTTTTTTCCATTTGAAAATAAGAAAACCCTAGCTCGAACTATCATCCGTCTAATATAAATGGCACCCAAGGCCCGAAGTTCTCATTTTGAAACCACTACTAGGTCTTTCTCCCAAGATGTTATTGATTTGTTAAAGCCCTCTACTAACAAGAAGCAGGAGGAAAAGATTTTTTTCTATGGGCCTTTACTCTTGGAAGGGTTAACAGACAAGCAGAGTGCAATTCGAGATGCTGAGTTACCATACACAAGGTGGCAATTGTTCTCCAATTGGTTCGGGAATAGGAATTTGTCGGTGCCTTTGTGTAACCCATGGAGGTTGGACTTGGGTAAATTGGTGATGCCTAATGTCTACATGGATGTAGATCTTCTAAAGGATGTTGCTGTGAGATATGACCCTATGGCCCGAATTATCAGAACTCATGCTAGTGTAGAAATGATTAAGATAACCAGAGAAGAAAACATAGAGATTTTCGGTTTGCACGAATGGAGTCGAGATATGGTTCTTGTCAACCTTGAGGTTTTCAGACAAGAGTATAGAAATACTAAGGGTTTGTTCAAAACATCCCTTTTGATCCCTCATTTAGTTGTCTCGGGAAGAGGAAAGAATCAGAAGAAGGTAGTGATCGGCAAGAATGAGCCTAAACCTTTTCTTGTGGACTATTTCTCCACTTATTTCAAGAAGACTGTTTGTGCTTTATGTCAAGTTTTGGGAGTCAATTTAAAGACAACCCTACCTACTGATATTATGTATATGGTTGTAAGTCTCCAACAACCGGGTTTCAACATCGTGTATGATTTTACCACTTACCTAGCAGAGAAAAATCCACACGGGTCTGGTAGCCCTGAAGGAGGGAAAGAATTGGGTTGGATTCAGATGATTTTCTTTGTTAATCCACATGTTTCTGTATACGGGTCAAGATTTATTTTTAAAATATATGTAATTAAAGAAGAAGGAAGCTAATATTGAGAGAATTCCAACTCTAAAATGGTAAAAAGTAAGTAGGAGAGAATACCTAGTTTTAATCACATACCTGATGCCAAATATGAGTTTAGCAGGGCAATGTACGCCATTGATAATTTTCAAAGTTTGGTAGGGGTTTTGAAAGATGAAAGGGTTGTGGAAGAAAGGGGAAAATCACAAACTACCGAGGAGTACCCTAAAGTAAGATTGGAGGAGAGGCCTACTTATCAGCCCCAAAAGAAGATAAAGGTTTTTTCTAGAAGAAGGGGAAGTAGAGTTGAAGATGTTGTTAAAAATATTGCACCATATTCTTCAGGGCAGTTAGTGCAAAATATTGTTGATCTGGATTCTCCTCCGAGGTTTTTAGGGCAGGCCTACCCACCATCACCGAAGAGGCAAAGGATTGGAAGAAGAAGAATGGTTGATTGTGATGCTGATGAGGACAATGATATTATTGTGACTCAAGATGAAATGAATCAAGAGATGCCATCAGACCCTATTGACACTGCAACAAGTTTAGGGGCAATTTATTTGAGGTTAGGAAAAGATGAAATCAAAGGATTAACAATTAATGATGATTTGAAGATAGAAGCCTGTAAAGAGTTCATGATGGATGACTCTTTTATTCAAAATAACGTTTTTAAAGACTTTGTATGGAGGGCACATATCTCACTATATTCTAAGAAGGTGGCACATGCAAAAATTTCACACCCAGAGCTCCCAGAGAAGGTAATTCAATTTAAAGCCAAGTTGCAAATGAAAGAGAAATTCAAAGAAATAACACCAGAGCAGGGTTGAACATTGGTACAAAAAAGTGGAGTATTGCTACTTCCTCAATGGGATATTTTTGATGTTGTGGTGTTGGACACAATAAGAAGTATAATAAGCCACTTCTTGCAACTGATGAGGAGGCTACATTGGCACTCAAAGGATCATCCTTTAGCGAGGAATGGGATGCTTTGGCAATCTAGTCTCTATCCACTGGGTCTCAAAAACCAATTGTTGCAGAACCATCTAATTTTAGTGGTCACTTGGTTGTGAGAAGAGTTGTTGATACCCCAGCTTTGGAAGTTGTTTGTATGGTTGTAAATGTTTCCAAATTTACTAGGGAAACTTTTGAAGATTTGACCAAGGACCGGGATACTCTGAGAGGCCAATATAATTACATTATTATTGAGTATAATAAGAGTCAACAAAAGGTAGCAGAGTTAGAAACTGAATTGGCTTTATTGAAGCAACAAATGGACACCATGAGGTCTCAAGGGCAAGCTAGTTCTAGCTAGACTATCTCCGATCCACAAGTAGAGCAGTCTCAACCCTCTATACAAGCACAATCTTTGGCTATTGTTCCATATAATATGGGACAAGTGCCTATTGCATTTGAGAGGGCTACTAGCCCAGGAGGGGGACTCTCTATGGAGAAATTGATTCATCAGGTTAAGGAGTATAAGGAGATGGTACAGAAAATTCAGGATGCAACAGGGAGAAGCAATGCAGTAATAGTGGACACTATTTTGAAACATTTAAACAAAAGGGTCCAGGGTAAGCTAAATAGTGTTCATGCAAATTATTCCTTAATGCTGCAAGCACTGAAAATGTTTCCAAAGGATAGAGAATTGGCCATCCCATTATTGAACAGATGCAACCCCAGGATGGAGAAGTTGAAATTCATGGCAATAGGGGAAAAATAGCATGGGGATAAATATCCTATAGTTATTACAACATATCAATTTGTCAAAGGAGTTGTTGAGAAGAAATTTCAAGGATCTTCTGCCCCTATGGAGTCCAAGATTAAGTTGTTAAAGGATATATATGATGGAAAGGAATTGACCCCATTACCGCATATTTTGCATAGTCAAGATGAAGTCAAGCCCTTGCAGGTTTGGAAGGACTAGATGAACAATATAATGATTGCTCAAACACGTGAGATATGAAAAAATGTTGATATTCGCATGCTAGAAAGTACATTGGAAAAGTTGTCTTTTGTCATTAGCTTCTTAGAAAACTTTGATAAAAAGGCCACATCGATAATGGTGAAGTATGCACCTTATCAAACCAAGGTTGATCAGGTTGTGGCTTTCAAGTGACCTTTCAAGGAGGATTTTGGATTATAGAAAAAGGTGTTCACTAATGAACTTGAATTGTGAATGTTATAGTCGAGAATTGCAACTTGGTCATGTATAATGTAGGTCTGACCTTAGATATTATATTTTAAAAATGCATTCTCCTTTCAACTTCAAGTACAGGGTGCTAAGGTGGAATAATTACTATAATGGTTAAGCATGCCTTTGATGAAAATTGAGCAGCCTTTGGAGTGATTTTTTCTTTCCTCCATATCAACTAATGATGATTCTTATCTTATGCTTTCCACTCGCATAATAGACTTGTAACTAAATTAGGAATTAGCGGTCCAATAAAAATGGACCTGTGTACTCTCCGGCCTAAAGCTTGTTGGCTCCCTTGTTTTATCAAAGGGATTTCTGAGTCGAGAGAGAGGTGTATTGAAATATCTGAAATATGAGAACTATGAGTCTAGTGATATACAGAGCATGAATTGTAAGTCCAATTTTAAAGTTTTTAGTCAGATTTAAGAACTTAGTTAATCATGGGGTTCTTGAGCATATTTGTATCAAGCTCGTGAATATTTGGAGTTTATTTTCTCTCCTATTGTGATATTTTGCATGGCTTATTAATAAAATATTGATCCAAGATTATTTTCATTGATCTTCATTCGTTCTTTACTATGAATTACGTTTAACTATAGCTTTGTTTCAAAGGATCGGTTAAATGCTTCAATTAACTAGTAAGTTCATGCAATATATAAAAAATAGGATTCATAAAGAAGTAATAAAATCAGGTATAGATTTATGGATTGTAATGCGATTCATATAGATCATAAGTGCTTAAGATGAAATTTACCCTGTAGTTCAGTTTTCTCTTTTGACTCCGTGCATTGGAATATGGCACTGAAATTTTGATCACATTTTATTCTCTCATGTTTTTTGTTATGGACTCATGATATTTTATTCAATCGTTTCCTATCAGTTTACTTTAGTTGTATTTACGATTCTCTATTGACTGGACCCGAGCCTTTTCAAGGAATAGCCAATTTCTTGGAGGATTTCATCCTTTTAGCACTATGGGGAATTTATCTGTAGCTTATCCAACTACAAATGAATCATTAAATGTTGTATGGTAAGAACATATTTTAGGGAATACCCTCCTGTATTTTATAGAGTTCGAAGTATAGGAGAATTAGCCTTATCGCGGTTCTCGTCAAGTTGGCCATACATTTCCTAGAACTTTTATTATTGGATGTGGCAAATTTTTAGAAGATTTCTGGAAATACGTTTGGGTTGCAATAAAAAAAGCCAACAAGGGGAATGCACTTGCATTCAAGTGCACTACCTATAGCTCACTGCTCAAAGGGAAGGTTCACTACCTTACAAAATACAATTAGATTAAAACCATCTAAAAGTTTGAACAAAGAAGATTAGCATCTACAAATGCCTAATTACAATTTTAGTTTAAAAGCACAATAATAGATTTGTTGCTTTACAAACTAATTTTGCACTTCTTCTCTATTATGCTCATACACACAACACAAATCTTCTATGCGCAACTGAAATTGAGCTTAATCACTCTTCTACTTTTCTCTTATTCATAATTTGCACCAACACACAACTCATACATATTACCAAATTATACAAACGATCTTGTATATATATCTGCTACATAGAATTCAATTACACTTTGTCGACTTCAATAGAACACGAGCATAATTACAATTGTCAGCTAGATCCATGATTAAATCTTTATGCACATCCTCCAAAGTCAGTTAAGACATAGAGGGGACCCAAACAAACATGATCAAGCACAAAAACATTTAGGTAATTGTTCCTTATACATCCATGACATAATGTATTCATGAAGTCATCTCCGACATAATATATTCATGAAGTCATCTCCAATACAAGAAATATTGGGAATAAGACAACCGGACCTCCTAACTTGCACGTGAATTGATATGAACCACAGTGCTTCAGAAGTAATGGAGATAATATACCAAAAATCATTTCTTGAGATGCACAACACAAATATAACCTAAAACCTTCATATAGATCGATGAACACTGTGCAACTGGATACTCTATTCTACCTTGTCAATCTTCAATTTGTCTGTCGGTATGATCAAATGATAGTGTTTGTACATCTGATCATCGATTTGAGTTGCCATCAATGACAACACTAAGTGATACTATAGTGTCTCTTGCCAACAAAACCCCAGTTTTGATGCAATGCTTCAATGAATGACCTAAAAATGACCATGAAACAAAATATAAAGCTACAAAATAGAAAGTGTGCACCTACAATCTGAAGAGAGATGAAATGGACCTATGATATCTTGAAATTGGTGCTTTTTCAGCCTAGTGGTACTCATTCACCATGTTGGGTGAATAAGTCCTAGTTTTGGATTTCTGCATAGAAGCGACTTTTAGGTAAATGGGTATCCAAATATACAATGATCCCTAAAAAACACCAATAGTGGCCACTTTTGGTGAATGAGTCTAGTTTGGCTTTTCTGTAAACTCAAGGTTTTGATTTTCACCTCTCAGCCTACTCTTTTTGCTTCTCTAGGTTCCCAAATCCGAAACTACCAATTTCAGACATGTAGGTGACTTTTTGTGAATATTATGACCTTAGCAATGGGTAAACCACTCCAATAAGCTTGTAACCTATTCTTGAATTATCTCCAAGTCTTCAAAGCACCTAGATCTACAATCACGCAAAGAAAGAGAGAAAAAGTGTTGATTCTTACGGAATGGGGGTTTGCCTTGGTCAAACCCATTTTAGGTAATTAAACCAAATGATGAAATAAGATAATGAAGCATGAAAATCAAGTAATACAATTAGAACCTTGCCATGATGGTGGATCTTGAATTTCTGCAACAACTAATGAAAAACCTTTCCCTTGAATATCTTAGAAATGATCCTGGATGCTATCTTGATGATCTTGGAATACTTAAACCTTGCTTGCTTGACTTGATAACATGTAGACTTGTCTTTCTTGGATTGTGTAGGTAAAATGATGATTTAGAAGCTTTTTTATATAGGAAATCCACTCACATGGCCATTAATTTGATCCCCAAGGTCAACATTGAAGAAATTTGAATTAAAAACCCACTTTTCCCGCTCAAAGCCTTAAAAATAGGCCAAATTGGACACATTCGCCCAACGTGGCGAATGGTTCCCACATGGGTTATTTTTCATGCTAGAGTGTCGAGGAGTGAATAATTTAAGTTTTTATGTTGATATTATCAGGTTTTTATCAAAATATGCCTTGGGATGCACAATATGGGGTCATAGGGACCTATTAATGATGATATTAAGGTTATAAATGCAATAGGTCCCAAAATCCAATGTGAAAATGTAAATAAATACACTTTACAACACTAAATTAAGGCAAAATTGAGTCCATTTAGCTTAGAAGGGCCCTAAATCCCATGTGAATGTGTAAAACACATTACAACACTAGATTAGGTTCACTTGATTTACAAGCCTCCAAAATTTAATGTGAATGTGTAAAACACATTTACAACACTAGATTAGGTTCACTTGATTTACAAGCCTCCAAAATTTAATGTGAAGATGTAAATAAATACATTTTATAATATTAAATTAGGGCAGAGTTAAGTTAATTTATCTTAAAAGGGCTCAAGACCTAATGTGGAAGTGTATTTAACACCCCACAACACTAGATTAAGGTGGCATTAAGTCCAATTTATCTTTAATTATTCCCATATCGAGCAAGGTACACATTTTTCTACACTACAATATGAAAAGATTGGAAAGAGGAGAAAAAGAAGAAGAAGAAAAACTCTTCGAATAATGATTCTTCTCAGAATGATGCAGATGCCTTCATTGCAGACTTGGTGACTCAGGCATCACATGATGTATGGATGATTGAATCAAGGGCATCATTTCATATGACATCTCATAGAGACTGGTTCACGAAGTATGAAAAGTATGATGGCGGAAAGGTGTACCTGGCAAGTGATTCATCTCTTGAAATGATTGGTAATGGACGAGTCATAATTCAATTTCTTGATGGAAGAATCAAAGGAATTGATGGCTACTGTACATATGAGTTATGGCTCAAAATTTTCTTTTTGTTAGTAAGTTGAATGATGTTGGCATGCAAGTTACATTCTTGAGTGGTGGTTGCAAAATGACTAGAGACTTAATGGTGTTGGCCAAGGGTGTACATATAGACAATATGTACAAGTTGGATGTATGTGTTATTCAATGTAACATCTTTGTAAAGTCATATAAAGTTGGTCCAATAGGGAAAGAGAAGAATGTTCCTCTAGGTGCAAACTCTTTGGAGGTGAAAATCCTAGTAAAGAAAACCATGCTATGGCATCATAGACTCACTCACATAGGAGAAAAAGACTTAAAATCCTTGAGAAATAAAAACCTAGTAGAAGAGCTTGTTGATTGTAACCTTGAGTTCAATTTTTGTGAACATTATATTTATGAAAAGTAACATCATGTTTCATTTTATTCAAATCCTCATAAGTCCTCTGGCATACTAGATTATGTCCACTCTGATGTATTTGGTCTAGTGAATTTTCCTTCATTATATAAGTCTAAATATTATGTTTCTTTTATTGATGATTATTCAAGAAGGGAATTTGTGTATTTTCTTAAAAGTAAATTAGAAGTGTTTAGTCGGTTTAAAGAGTTTGAAAACTTGGTAGGAAATTAGACTAGAAGAAAAATTAAACGCTTGAGGATGGATAATGGCACTGATTTTTGTTTGACCGATTTTGAAAGCTATTGCAAAGACCATGGGATTAAAAGGCATAAAACTACACCTTAGACTCCACAGCATAATGGAGTTTCTAAAAGGTTAAACAAGATGCTAATGGAAAGAGCGAGAAGTATGTTTAGTAGTGCTGGTTTGGAGGAGAATTTTTGGGCTGAGGTTGTGGCTACAACATGTTACTTGATTAATCATTCACCTAGTTCGGCTCTTTTTGACAAAACACCTATGGAAGCATGGTCTTGTAAGAAGCCCTCTCTGAGACATATTTGTGTCTTTGGTTGTGAGGCATATGCATATGTGTTGAATGAGAAAAAATCTAAATTACAGAATTTTTTTGTTAAATGTGTCTTCATTGGCTATGGAATTGGTGTTAAAGGATACAAGATTTGGAATCCTATTATTGAGAAGGTGCTATTCCATATGTATAGTATATTTTGGGGATGATGCAAGGCATTGAGAGATTTAGGTCTCTTCCATGTTGACCCAAAAAATTGTCTTTTTTTTCGCACTCTTTGTGTCATTCTTCCTATTCCATGAGTATTTGGCGAATGGTGATAGTTCTAAGCTCTCTAATAACATTGTAGCAAAGGCATAATAACCTTGAATCCATGGATCCCTTGATTTTAGGATTTCATTTTGGGGGCAACCCCTTTTAATGGTGTAGCTTTATTTGGAAACATATGAATTGGCATAGGGATTTCCAAATAACCTCTCATGTCCTCTTTATTGTTAGAATCTTATCATTTTCTACTTTAAAGTAATTTCTCATAGCAAGGTGTTTAGAAATTTTTGTAAAGTGGGGGCATACATTGGCATTATTCTTTTTCAATTCATGTTTCATTGTGTAGTCTTCTTACTACATGTGATGTGTCTTTCAATTTGTGGTGACATTGGGTGTGATGTCCTTCAAGAGTTTGACATTTGTTAGCGTATTACATTCCTCTTAGTGGCTTGATGCGACACACTACATCCCCTAAGCTATGAATATGCTATTCTTTGATTGGTCCTCTCTTGGATACATTTGGAACAATGTTCCCTAAGTTAAGACCTTACATAAAATTGTGTTACCAAAAAGCGTAGTCTTTGGCACTTTTTCACTCATTTCGGCCTTTTCCCTTGGATTTTGGCCTTGTTTTACCTTGATTCAGTCTTGAATGCTTGCAAATCAACAATATTCTAATGGTGTTTCACTAAGGTGTTGTGAAGTGTTGTAACACACCTTCCCACTTTTCTAAGACACTTTTAACACAATTCACCTAAACAACCCCCTTTTACCCCTTTCCAAGCCTTGTGTCAAGGTGTTGTAAAGTGATAAAAGGAATTTTCACACTTTCCAAGGCTTATCATCCACTAATTAACCCTTTTATAATGTTATTTTTTCCCCTTTATGTACTTTTAGGCCCGAATTAAGTGTGTTTTGGGAGGCAAGGCTAATAAACATCATTAATCACCATTTTATTCTCGACCACCACTTGAAATTGTCTAGGTGGACTAGGTCGCCACCTTGGGTGACCTAGTCCCTTTTGGCATAAATTTAAAATTTAAGACAAAAACCTATCAGAAATTTAACTCCAAAATCCTAGTGTCAGCCTATCATGTTGCATTTTTGGGAAATTAGGGCATATTTTGTATAAATAAGGGTTTTCACCTTTATTTCTCTCTCTCCCAAGCTCATTTTACATCTCTTCATAAGTACTCTTACACTCAAGCTTCCAAATAAATCAATCAAGCACAAGGTAGCACAAGTAACCTCCATTGGAGTTGATTCTTGCATGTTGTAGACTTCAATAATAAAGGATTTGGTGAGAATTTACATTATTTATCATTCAAACATCCCTCCTTTGATTTCTATTTCATTTGGGTTTAAGTTACCATCAAAGGGGTTTGACTTAGGAAAACCTCTATTCCCTAACCCCAACATTCTCTTTGTCTTTACATGTGTTTTGTAGGTTGTACTCATATTTATCAAGATTCATGGTGTTGGAGAAAGTACAAACATTCCATTCAAGTCACATCAAGACATACCACCCTAGGAAGAGCAAAAGGACAAGTTACAAGTCATTTTTAGGAGATTCAGACACAAACTACTACAAAGAAGGGAAGTACAAACTGGGACCCACAAAATCATACCTTCAAGATTCAAAAATTACCACAAGGAATAGGTCGCCACTATTGGTGACCTTGTCCCGATACCAGGCCTGAAATAGGGATTTTGTATTTCTAGTTACCTTTTTTTCCAAAACTGAGTCCGACAAAGTTTCCCAACAGGAGGACTAGGTCACCCAACTTGGCATAAATGTCCCTCTACTGATTTTAGGCTGATTCCAGATCATTTTGGGGCTTCTCATCTGTAACATTCCATTTCTAGGTGCACAAGATTTGAACCTTCCAGTTTACTTTATGTTTTCATATATTTAGGGCATATAGTTTAGGTGCATTTATCTTACATTTTCTTTCACTTACATTGCATAGATTAGATTAGCATCATTCCATGCTAGTTTTCAGCCACACCTCACACACACAACACAACCCTAATCAAATCCTTCCTTTGAATGCAACCTTCAAAAATAACCATATCACTAAGTGGAAAGAGTGTCATTCCTACACCAAGTGCTTCTAGGTGGAAAACCCTAGGGGCCTCGTAAAGGGAATCCTCTTTCCCTTGGTAGCAATATCCATTTTTTGTAGTTCATTTTGGTGAACCCGACCATAGACCACTTCTTAACTTTCTGATTTTTTATTTCATCTTAGGAAATAGCTTGCATTGCATTGAAAAATTTGCATTGTTTACCTCCTAGGGTTTGTAGAAAAGTGCACTAGTGTAAGTTCATGCTAGATTGCACTTTGCATTACATTTTCATTAAGAAAATACAAAAAGATTTGCATTTCCATTCTTTGTCTGCATCATAAAATCATAAAAAACATAAAAAGTAGTTAAAATCTCTTAAAATTGTCTAAAGCATCACTACTGGGACTAAGTCGCCAAACTGGGTGACCTAGTTCTCTGACACCATTCACTCTGTAATTTCTAGAGATTTTCAACTATTTTTTGCATTACAGTTCTCTAGTGTTGCCTTTCTGTTTTTTGTTCCAGAATTTTAGTTACAAGCAATTTAGTCTCTTTTATTTACATTTTCATTGTCTCCACCCCACCCTTAGGGAACCTTGTATGAGAATTTGGTTTTCTCTTGTTGATACTATTGTGAGATAAAGTTCTAGACTCATGGCATCCAACAACACCATTATTGTAGATCTTGGAATCTCTGAGACTTCAACTCCTAGTATTGACAATAGTACACTAGGCTTAGAGACTATCCTTAGCAACTCCCTACATCTAGGAGACACACTTGGTGATAACAAACCTGATGACCTCCCAAATGATAAGGTATTTTACATCCATGCTAATTTATCTTACCTTCAACATGAGATAAGCCTAGAGAACATATCTGGCACCACCATCCCCACCATAGAGAACCTTCACTTCCTGCTTGACCGTGACGATAGTCTCATTGTTCTGAAGAGGATAGCGGAAATCTACCATAAACATGCCTCTTCCACACCTAGGGTATCTAACTCACCCACCCCTATGGTTGGCCAAGGCGGACCTTCCACTCCTCCCCCCTCAACTATAGCTTCTACCCCCACTTATGCATCTCCTAGTGTGACAACAACTATGCAACGAATTAGTCATGTGTTACCTTCCCTCAACATTCCCACTAGTTTTCCTACTTCCCTTGTGGCATCACACCCCTTAACCTCTTCCACTATCCCTACTATTACTATCCCTACCAATTCCCCTTCCACCACCTTCACCCCATCACCACTTTCCCTTCCACCTCATACCACTTACACCGATCCCCTTATCACACAACATTTTCACACTATCACCTCCATGCAACAACAAATATCCACTATCAACCAAAGACAACATGGCTCCTCTACCCATGATATTCGTAGCAATGCATTATCTTTAGACATCCTGCGCACTCCATTGCCATAGGGAATAGAGATTCCTATATTTGAGAAGTATAGAGGGAAGGGCGACCCTTCTAATCATGTCAATTCCTATATTTCCTTATGTAGTGACTTTTCTCTTGATGACAATTTGCTAGCTAAGTTGTTTCCTAGGACCCTCAAAGATGCCGCCTTGGACCAGTTTTCATCCCTACCCAGCAATTCCATTAGTTCCTTCAATGAATAGGTGGATGCCTTCATCAACCACTTTCAAGTCCACATGACCCCTAAGAAAACCTTGGCCAACCTCATGAGATGCAAGCAAGATGCTAATGAGAAGATAATCAATTTTTTCTCTCGTTATCAAGCACTTTATTCCTTAATTGATGTCAAGATGCCTGACACACATCTGCAAAATATGTTCACTGAAAACCTATTAACACCTCTCCAAGACAAGCTCACCCTCATGAAGTTCCATTCCTTCATGCACTTGTGTCAAGCGCTTTTTGAGTATCACAACTCCACTAGTAGTTGTGATACAAGATCTACTTCTAGTAGAGTTGAGAAGTTTGATGCTTCCACCCAACCTAATTCTCAACCATTCTGAAAACCAACCAAAGGGTTTTTACAATTTAACCCTCCATCCCAAACTCCTCCACCTGTCAATAACCAAGTGGCCACTATCAGATCCTATGTTCCCTTCAATTATGGAGATCCTAAATGCACCTTCACACCTTTACCTGACACCCTTCATAACACCATGACCTAGTTGCTCCAACAAAAAATGATATCTTTACCTCCTGTCCATGCACCTGGTCCTAATAAACCATTACCCCCATCTTATAACTCCACCACTTACTGTTATTTTCATCAAAAAAATGGACATGATACTGAACAATGCAAGCGCCTCAAGCACCTTGTGCAAGAACTAATTGATTCAAGTCATCTATCCATTGTTGGCATCAATGATAAAGGCAATAAGTCTGTGGCACCCCCCAACCAAAACTTACTGATTTTTACCAACCCTATGCCTAAACATAATGTTTCCTTTGTCAAAGTTGGTGAAACTTCACAAACTGATGTTATGAATGTTGATACACAACATGCATATTCAGATCCTCTTTTGAGTGCCACCCATGTGAACCCTGTGGATGAGATGGTGGGTGTGATAGACGTCATCGATTGTAAGGGCCATACCAAGATATCCTCTGACATAACCTTTACATGTCAAGATTTAATAAAAAAACCTTATCCATGGTCCTCTCTACATAGCTGGTAGAATCTATGATAAGCCCACTAATGGGATATTCATAGACCCCACTTGCGGTAAGAATGTGATCACCAAAGATTTTTTGTTATTACATGGCATTGCTCAAGATGTCTATAATTGACTGACTGCATGGATTAAAACACATAATGGTTTTGTATGCCCTATGATTGGATTGATTACACTACCATTACATATAGGTCCTAAGACATTGGATGTGACCTTATCTATCATCCCACAATCAGACCAATTTCATTTGCGATTAGGCCACCCATGGCTTCATTCAATGAAAGTGGTCCCATCTGTTATTCATAAATGTGTGAAGTTCCCTATTGACAATGAAATATTCACTATTCACCATAGAGGTTTCAATCCTCTATCTTCTAAAGGTAATTTTTATTTGGAAGCCTTTTGGCCTGAGCACATGGAACCCATCACTCCTAGACGAGATTTCTTTTTCATCACCTATCAAAATTTTAAAGCCAAGAAAATCTTTGAAATCTCTCTCTACAACATACCCCCTTCTACTTCGGAATCACCTATCCTTGATGAAGCTATGCTGCAACCCCACTCTAACATGCCTCATCAACCCACACCTAAAACCTCTTCCACATCATTGAAGAGGCCTATGGATCATGACAAAAAATCCATTATACCTCCCCACACCAAACAAGTGTATAAATCCAAAGATAAAGTGGACAAGCCACCCATCATTCCTCTCATTCCTCCTCCTCGGGATGATAAGCAACCTATGGTGGACTATCCCGCTCCTTCCCCCATACACCTTGAAAGAAAAGCTAAAAGGAACAAAGAAGCTAGGGAGCGTAGACTTCGTCGTCGTGCTCTTGCTTGTCAATATCGTGATGAAGAAAACATTGAACATCATAACCCACCTATACCAGAAGCAGTGCCTTTTGATCCTCCTCCTCCACCACCGCAGCCTTATCCTACACCTCCATCACCCCTCTAGCATGCTACTACTGATATTGTCATTCGCCCACCCATTATCATTAATCTAGATTATGATGACGAGGAGAATGCTAGAATAGATGACAAGGTACAACAAAATTTTAATTCACTGTTCTCCTCTTCCATGAGATTTCATGAAAATTATACTTGGATGATTATGGATCTGGATGTGAGTTTGGTGATCATTGTTTTCCCTCTCGCTAGTTTCCCTCTCGAGTTTTATAATGAGAAATATTGGGAGGTAGATGACTTGCTTGATGAGTGACAAGAATTTTCCTAACTAGTTTCATTCCTTTTTCTTTGTGTTTGAGTGTCATTTGTTCCATGTATTGTCATGTGTGATGTTCCTCCTCTTTGTGGTATTCTACTCTATGTATCTTTATTCTTCTATATGTCGTGCATTCCTTTTCACTTTTCTCTTTTCCTTTTTTCCTTTCATTTAGGGATGATGCAAGGCATTGAGACCACAATGTCTCCTTCATGTTGACCCAAATGGACCCCTTTCCTTTCTCTTTTTTTATTTTTTCCTTCCATTTGAGGATGATGCAAGGCATTAAGACCACAACTTCTCCTTTTTCATTTTTGTCCTTTTCAAGACAATGAAAAGCATCAAGAAATCCTATGTCTCTTCCATGTTGACCCAAAATTGACTCTTTCTTTTTATTCACTTTCACTCTCTTTGTGTCTTCTTCCCATTCTATGTATTTGGGGGAATGATGATAGTTTCATGCTCTCTAAACAAACATTGCAAAAATGAACATACTGACCCCAAATCCATAGATCCCTGATGTGTTTGGTTTTTTTCATTTTGGGGGCAACCCCCCATTTCCTTTTATTTATTTATTTTCGCATGATGCAACCTTTCTTGGAAACTTATCACTTGACATAGGGCTTTCCAAGTAGGCTCTCATGTCCTTTCATTTCCTTTTCGTGTTTTTCCTTTCTCTACTTTAAAGAAATTTCTCACAAAACGGTGTGTGGAAATCTCTTTAAAGTGGGGGCATACATCAATTGGCATTATTTATTTTGCATTTTCATGTGTTTGTCCTTGGTTCCTAGTATAGCCTTATCACTTCACATGATGTGTTTTTTCACTTTGTGGATGACATTTGGTGTATTGTCCCTCATATGTTTGACTTATCTTAGCATATTAAATTCCTCTTAGTGGCCTCATGTGACACACTTCATCCCCTAAGTTGTGAATCTTCTATCCTTTGATTGGTCCTCTTTTGGAAACATTAGACACAATGTTCCTTAACTCAAAGACCTCATATGAACTAAATAAGACTCCGTGGAACACTCGTTTTGCATTTTACATTTTGCATTTTTGCATCCTTGCATACATGGCCACCTTGCATAGCACAACTTGCATGCCTATGGTTCCATCTTTCACTTGTTCATGAGTTCTAAGCATCCAAGGCTTTTCTTTCCTTAGGAACCACACCCTTTTCTTTTGTGGCACCTTATCAAAATTATCCAGAGGTATAAATTTGGTATGGTTGAGCGGGAAGCCCAACTAGTAGCACGAATTTCCCCATAGCCACCTTTGTGTGAGTGTGTGCATACCAACCGTGTGTATGTATCTCACCTCCTTCTGGGAATTCTCACCCGGTATACAACTGAAAGTCTCATCGACCCAGAGTGAGCACATCCTTCTGTTTTAGACAAACAACCTAGATCTAATCCACAACTAGTTAGACAAATAGTTGAAGCTTGATCTGACTTCTTTTTCTCTCTCTCCACTCTTTTATCACTCCTTATGTGATCTTTTGCACTTATGTTAAGTTTTCCATGGGATCTTGATCTTGGGCGCTTGATCATCCCTCTTGATCATATTCATCTCACCTTACTAGCATGAATACATTAGATCCTGCTCGACACACATGATTTGACTACTTTAGTGTGAGTTTGGAGCAATTTCATCCTCTCACTAAAGTGGGGGCTAAATCTATCACCAAAAAGTGTAGCCTTTGGCAATTTTTCACCCATTTTGGCCTTTTCCCTTGGATTTTGGCCTTGTTTTACCTTGATTCAATCTTGAATGCTTGCAAATCAACAATATTCTAATAGCATTTTACTAAGGTGTTGTGAAGTTTTGTAACACATCTTCCCACTTTTCTAAGACCCTTTCAACACAATTCACCTAAACAACCCCCTTTTACCCCTTTGCAAGCCTTGTCTCAAGGTGTTGTAAAGTGTTGTAAGGCATTTTCATGCTTTCCTAGGCTTATCATGCACTAATTAACCCTTTTATTATGTTAATTTGTCCCCTTTATGTACCTTTAGGCCTGACTTAAGTGTGTTTTAGGATGCAAGGCTAATAAACATCATTAATCACCATTTTATTCCTTACCCAAGTGTAGGTCGCCACCTTGGGCGACCTAGTCCCTTTTGGCATAAATTTCAAATTTAAGACAAAAACCTAACGGGAATTTGCCTCCACAACCCTAGTGTTAGCCTATCATGTTGCATTTTTGGGAAATTAGGGCATATGTTGTATAAATAAGGGTTTTCACCTTCATTTCTCTCTCTCCCAAGCTCATTTTTACATCTCTTCACAAGTACTCTTGCACTCAAGCTTCCCAAGAAAGCAATCAAGCACAAGGCAGCACAAGCAACCTCCATTAGAGTTGATTCTTGCATGTTGGAGACTTCAACAATAAAGGATCTGGTGAGCATTTACATTATTTATGATTCAAACATCTCTCCTTTGATTTCTATTTCATTTGAGTTTAAGTTACCATCAAAGGGGTTTGACTTAGGCAAACCCCTATTCCCTAACCCCATCATTCTCTTTGTCTTTGCATGTGTTTTGTAGGTTGTACTCAGATTTAGTAAGATTCAAAGTGTTGGAGAAAGTACAAACATTCCATTCAAGTCACATCAAGACATCAAACCCTGGGAAGAGAAAAAAGACAAGTTACAAGTCATTTTTAGGAGATTCAGACACAGACTGCTGCAAATAAGGAAAGTACCAATTGGGACCCACATAATCAAATGTTCAAGCTTCAGAAAGTACCACAAGGACTAGGTTAACACTATTGGTGAACTTGTCCTGGTACTGGGCCTAATAAAATATTTTTGTATTTCTGGGTACCCTTTTCCCCGAAATCCAATCCAACAAAGTTTCCCGATAGGAGAACTAGGTCGCCCAACTTGGCGTAATTGTCCCTCTGTTGATTTCAAGCTGATTCCAAACCATTCTAAGGCTTCTCATCTGTAACATTCCATTTCCAAGTGCACAAGATTTGAACCTTCCAGTTTACTTTTTGTTTGCATACATTTAGGGCATATAGTTTAGGTGCATTTAGCTTACATTTTCTTTCACTTACATTTCATAGATTAGATTAGCATCGTTCTGTTCTAGTTTTAAGCCACACCTCACACACACAACACAACCCTAATCCAATCCTTCCTTTGAATGCAATTGCCAAAAACAACTATATCACCAAGTAGAAAGAGTGTCATTCCTACACCAAGTGCTCCTAGGTGGAAAACCCTAGGGGCCTAGTAAAGGGAATCATCTTTCCCTTGGTAGCAATACCCATTTTTAGTGGTTCAGAAATAAGTGAAAACTCCTTTGGACGTAACTTACACTATTTTTTATTTATAGTATCTATTATATGGCCACCTTGGATAAAACACTTTTCTTTCCTATGGAGCCATCTTGTTTGTTCATGAGTTTCAAGCATACGAAGCTTTGCTTGCCTCATGAAGCTTGAAGTTCATTTTTGTGTGGCACATTTTCAAATTTATCAGGAGGTATAGCTTTGGTATAGTTGTATTTATCGGAGCCAAACTTAGGCATTACTTTCCCATAGCCACTTGCTTGTCTGTGTGAGCACATATCGATCATGAGTGTATGTGTCTTGTTGGGGGATCACCTATTGGATAGCCTAGGGTTTCACTAGCCCTTGTGAGCATTCATTTTGTTTGCATGGTGGAAATCGTGTTCCACTTGTAAACACTCTTGGATAAATAGCCTATATCTAATTCACAATGTGTGGTACAAATAGTCGAAGCTTGATCCACCCCCTTTTTTTTTGTTTTTATTTTTCTTTCTCTTTGTGTCTTTTGCAATGTATGCTTGTGATTTTTTGTTGCTCCTTACATTGTTTTTCATGTGTGATATTTTGTGCCTATGTTTTTTTTCCATAGGATCTTGATCTTGGGGGCTTATGCAACCCTCTTGTTCATTATCATCCCATCTTACTAGCATTGGTACACTTGGACCCCTCTTGATGCAAGTTCGTCTACTTTAGTGTGAGTTTGAAGCAAGTTAATCTTCTCACTAAAGTGGGGGCTAAATGTAGTGTAGAAAAATGTACAACCTTACATTTTCACACTTTTTGGGCCCTCCCTACTAAAATTGGGCTTCTTTATGCCTTATTTGGGCCCTTTTTGCATCCATGAGCCTTATTTAATGCAGCTTTCTTAGGATAATTTTGACACATTTCTAAAGACTAATCATAATTCGGTGATTTTAGATTCTATGGCCTAGATTTATTGATCTAGGACTGATACTCAACCTTGGGCATATGGATCCCACCTATGTTTCAGGGCATGGATCTAGATTTTGCATAAAACTAAAACATTCTTGGAATTTTTGTCTCAATCTTAGCCTACTGGGACTCATACACCCCAACTAGTGTATGAGTCCCACTTAGCTTGGACCTAATTTTCAATTCAATTCTTGGTGATATTTTATTCTCCTAGATTTGATGTTTTCTTGTAGTGTTGTAATTTCAAGAAATTTGGCATAAACAAGTATAAATACAAGGTTATTCGACTCATTTTATCCTAGAATGTTTACAACTCATCTAGCAACTTTAATGAGAAAGTGTAACATAAGAATTCAAGAATTCTAGCAATTCAAGAGAATTCAATAGTTTATTATCAATTTTTTTGGAGCATCATTCAAGAATCAAGCATCATGTTTGTTTTCGAGCTATTGGTGATGTATGTTTTTATGATTCAAGCAAGCATTAGAGTCAATATCTATATCCTTCACACAAAGATTCAAGATCCATATTCATGCTAGCCATTACATACATGATTGTATCCTTTTGTTCAAGGGTTTGGTGAGTTACAACATTACATACTTGTTCATTCATCACTCCTTCTTTCTATTTGATTTCATTTGAAGGTTTGATTACCAAAACGGGTTTTGACCAAGGAAAACCCCTATCCACTAACAAAAATAAAAAAATCCCTCTCTTTGATGTGTGATTATAGATCTAGGTGATTTAGGTTGAAGATCCATTGAAGTTGCAATATTTAGAAAAAATTTCAAGTTATCACAAGGTTGGCATCTTCACGAAAAGTCATCTACAGAGCAGAATTCAAGATTTCGGACTCGAAGATCTAGCAGGAGGAAGCTACAAGAGATCACTAGAAATCACCAAACAAACCCTAATACTGGGACTAAATCACCACCTTGTATGTATGAGTCTCAATACTACCTTTTTCTAGATTTTAGGAGATCTAGACCAGTCACTAGGAGATTCCAGTTCCTACACAGAAACCCTAGTTTGGGACTAAATCACCCAGATTGGCGTATGAGTCCTAGTATGCTTTTAAATTTATTTTTTTAGGATTTCAGACCTTGTTCTAAGCCTCTTCAACTTTCCAGGTGTAACTTTGTTTATCTCCAGTTTGTTATTCTGATTTAAGTGCATTTTCTAGGTAATATCATTAAGTTTTTCATATCGTTTACATTACTTGTCTTTCCAAGCCTTTGCTTTGTGGTGAACCCCATTTTATCTTTAATGACACCCCTAAGACACCTTATTGTAGATCTCTTTCCCTCATTTTCATCCCTAGATTGAGATCTCTAAGGTTTCCTTGAATGAAACTTGAATAAAATTAGTTGTTCTACCTCCCAAAACATAGAGCGATGATTTTATAGGTTTCACAATGTATAGGAATTCATAATACATTGCCAACAATTCATTGTAGATGTCAACATGTATTACCATATAATGAAACTTAGTAGTTATCCTTTGTTCCAATATATAGAAAACTACCAACAACATTTAAGGGACTTGGTCTTCCAAAGGCCTTTCATGTTTACCTATGTTGCACTTCATAATTCACAAGGAATTGTGGATAAGTGCAACATAGGTTACTATTAGAAATGATTTTAAAAAATCAAGTCTTCCTAATGCATTACTAAACACAACAATTACAAAAATCCATTCATCCATGTCACATTTTTCTATCATCCTGAACATAAGCATAAGAATAACACATGTGTCCATATTCCCAAATCAAAAAAAATTGTCCATGTCACCTATGTCCATCTTCCCAAATAAATTGATAGATATTTAAGACTTCATCCCATAAATCCATTAGCCTTATCAATGAATACATCCTTCTTCATAAAATTTTCATCAGATAAGCATCTATTAGTAGTACAAACAATAGTTAAATCATTTTGGAGATGACACTATACCTATGAGGTGGTAGAAATGTGAACACATGGTTTTTGAAATTCTCTTCATGTTCAAATTTGTTGCAGTCCACCACTCAAAGTGAATTGGATGAGTGTTGCAACATAGTTTAATATTATAGAGGTTTCCAAAAAACCTTGTGTCCCCATTGCATAGGGGAGAGGGGTCGATACATGTGTAACCCATCTTGGAAGGTTCAAATGGAGTGCCACATGGACCTCTAATAAAATTTAATATTTTTTCCACATAGGAAAACTATTTTGGAACCAAAAAATATCCTTTTTATTTGATATTTTAATCATATGACACGTGTCAAAATATGATTTGGCCAAGGTATCAAAAAATTCCCTATTTTGAGGCACACACATTTGAGATGAACTCAACTATGATATTTTTTTTCTCCTAAGACCATGAAGTCACATAATGAACATTTTATTACATGCATTATTTTGCTTCAAAAATTGGCTAGGTCGGAGACTAAACAAATCATAAATATTTATTTGAATGAATTGAACATGAAAAAAAAAATAGATATGTATAAATATATGTATATATAAACATACATATGTATATATACTTATACATATTTGTATACATATATGTCTATTTATCTCTATTTATGTGTATATATGTGTATGCATATGTATATGTATATGTATATGTATATGTATATGTATATGTATATGTACACATATTTATATATAAAAAGAAGTTAGAAGGGAGACTAGTATCAAAGTGTAACATGTAGTGGTGGGATTGAAGTTGCAAATAGCATAAATGAACACCTTCTAGTATATTTGTGAAGAAGATTCAAGATGATGGTAGAAACAAAGGGGGTGAAAGATATTTTTTTGTGTGAGGAAGTAGGAGAATTTAATGAAGGAATGCTTGGAATTTGTGTGGGATGTCATGGAGGTGATAGGAAGGGATGTGCATTAATGCAATAGTACATAAGCAATGGTAAGGTAAATGAGCGATTAATGCAAACAGCTGGAATGAAAGGGTGGTGAACTATTTTCTTGCCACTCAACAATAACATCCACTTCAGACGTCATGCCATAGAGTAGTGGGGTTGGGTGTATGCCATGATGGGTCACATGGCCAAATTAGCAATTTTTTGACACCTTGGAACTGAATAATTTGTGTACACGTGGCATATGAAATCCATGTTGGATAAGTGAAATTAAATAATTATCACAAGTTGAACATAGTTATAGAAAAAAATCATGTCATTATCATATATTTATAATATAAGTATGTATTCCACAACATACAATATAAATAAAAATTAAAAAATGATGCATGTGTAGATGTGGATGTTGTTTAAGTGATTAATCCATCCCAAATTCAAACAAACCAAGGTGGAAAATAATTATGAGCTAATGTGATAGATAATTGTTGGTTGCTTTCTTCAGATAGCAATGGTAACCATGTTATTGTCCCTTGCTAGTTGTTTTGGAGTGTTGGTTACATGACTTGGATTTGGACTAGAAAATTGGGTGCAGCTTACATGTGATGAAAAGTGAGTGGTGAACAATCAATAGGAACAAATATCTATGGGATAATTTTATTTTAAAAGTTTCACAAAATGTTATTCATATTATCCATCTCTAAAGTTGCTAGATCTAATGTAGCTTGGGGTGTTAAAGCCTATGAAAATGGATTGATATATATTAAAGGAATAGATTTATATTTTCTAGGTCATTGATGATTGATATTAGAAAATTCTTCTTGAATTAAGAGTTAATTTTTGGAGCATTGGAATTGGGTTTTTAGGAATAATTTTTGGAATTATTATACTGTTGATCATCAAAGCTTGTGTCTCTCTGATAGTCTTATGGGAAATTCAATGAGTGGGGGAACAATATGTGCCTCGTTGAATACCTTCAGCATTTTTATAGAAAGTCGTCTCTTCTCTGAGTTTGGGAAAAGAGTAGAAAGAAATGTAAACAAAAAAACATTAAAAGTGGCTATGCACCAATGCTTTTACAACATTTCAAAACCACAATTTTCCTTCTATGAGTGATATGATAGACACATAACACCACATCCCTTCATTGTTGGGAAGAGAATGAACTGCAAAGGCTAGATACAAGCACAAATGCAATCATTCAATCCACCCATAGGAAGTGCATATTAAGATCCGACCAAACATAGAAGTTAAAGAATCAATAGAAAAATATTCAAAAGCAACATAAACCCTTCCTTTTTATATAGCATATCATGAAGAAACGATAATCCTGCAAAGAAAATGGAGAAGTCCAATGACAAATTCCAATATCTATATATTATTACTTGGTCATATACACAAATAACATGGAAATTCGATAATCAAACTATTCAGATTAAGCAAGACATAGTGTTCTATTCTGGATGAAGGTATATAGAAAGAAATATTGATAAAGACCATATCATGCATAGTTTCAAGTATTTCTCCCAAATAGCTCATACTTCAAATATAAATGAACTTTAAAACAGAGATTGGATTCCAATATGATAATAGTTTGATCATAGAAAATACATAACATGTCAAAGTGAAGCAGTGTTCTATAAACTTTTAAGAAAATATTTCTACTAACTATGAAAGCTTTAGAAGGAAACTTTTTCCAAAAGGAAAACTTTAGGAACCCTTTCTTCATGTTGACGTTTTCAGTTTATAGCCTCCAAGGAGAGAGAAACACCAACCTCATTCAGAATTAATGACTTCCAAACGTCCACACCTCATAGCTTGGAAATCAAATCGTAGATCTTTTTTTAGGTCATTGCAATCTTTCTCATCAACTTTCAACTGCCACATTAATATCATTTAGATATTGCAATAGGATTACCCCTCGTAATCACTCATATCCTAGAAAGAGAGTCTGGAAAAGGTCTTGTCAGTCAAGCAAGTGGCTTTGGTGGCATTGAATCATGCCCCTTCATTAGAAAAAATCAAAATGCATTTTGATGGCCTATGAATGAAGACTCCCAAGATATAACTCATCTAGCGTGAAGAGATGATGTGTCACACGAGCGGGTAGTTTTAGATTCACAAAAACCAAATTCAAGAAATCATCTGCCAAGAGGACACATGGTCTGACTCCCAACTAAGAATAAAGTGATTAACGAATCACGTGCAGCCACTATGTGGTGCATTGCACACCCGTTAGAAATACAACCTCTTTGCGTACAAATTCTTCCTAAAGACAAAAATAAGGCCGAAAACCAAAAGTAGACCGAGGCTTTGTTTTCCTAAGGATTACATCATTACTAAAATATCTAATTTTGATGGATTTCTAGATAAAATAAAAATTCATCTCCACTAGAGGTCTCGTTATAACATCTATTGTTTCCAGTGATTTCTAAAATCTAGATTTGAACTCAATAACAACTTCTTATGGGGATATTTCAATTATTATTAGTTTTTTGAGAAGTGAAGAGTGGTCTCCCTTTTATTTCAACCTTTTGAATAAGGTATCTTTGAGTTGATATCATGAACTAATATAAATTCGTATCAATCCAATTCTTTTCCTTTAACAGATTCCACAAGCTATATTAATACTATATTATGTTTTATAACATGGTGCACCACGCACATATCTATAAAATCCTAAATATTTTTACATGATGGCCTTACAATCCTCTCTAATAAACTTTAGTATACCCTTTAAATCATTAGCTAATATGGAGTCCTAGGTATCTTGGGAAATTGGAGGTATCAAAGGAATTCCACTATTCTAATTCCTAAAATTTCTCAAAGGGCCTAAAATTTGTATTCGTGGAGGTAATATAAAATTTCATTAAGAAGCATCTTTCTTCATCGAATAACCAAAGGAAAAGAATAGTTATGATGAAACTATGTGAGGGGGAAAACCATTAGATGCAAACAAGACAAAATTCAATGAACTAACAATCTATCTGATTCAAAACACTTAATCTAAGATCTTATTCTATCACTCATGAAATGAACAATCTAATCTATTGAAATTATGTAATGAAATCCTAAGATTAACACAATGAACTCAAAGGAAAGGAGATATTATCATCCCATGTTGGAGTGTGTTCACATGATGTTGGATTGTTTGTATCACTGCAAAGCCTCCATAGTTTGTGTGTAAAATCTTGAAGAATGATTCCTTGGTTGGTTGATCAAAGAAATGGTTGAAGCTCTAATGATGGTGGTTCTGAATGTTAGCAGTACTTCATTGTCCAAATTATTTTTATTCTTTGATCCTTATTTGTGAGGAAAGAGGTTTATTATATAGAAAATGAGATTTGAAATGGACGATCAGGATCGTGTTGGAGAATATCTAGATCAATAGTTGAAATGTGTTGAGAGGATTTAGACATGAGAAGATTGTGCAAATTTGGTTGCACAATTTGTGTGATTGAGGAATAGATTGGCTAGTTAGGATTTAGATTGATCAATAAGGATTTAGATGGCTTAGTTAGGAAATTGATGGCTTACTAAGTAAATTAGATTGGTTAGTTAGGAAATTAGATTGATTAGTTAGGATATTAGATTGATTAGTTAGGAAATTGATGGCTTAGTTAGAAAATTAGATTGATTAGTCAGCAATCGTAATTTTCTAAATTAGAAAGTGGGTGAGGAATATGAATTAATTAATTAAATTAATTAATTCATGTTTGGATTTGAACGTGCAAATCAAGTTTGATTTTTACAAATAAAGTTACATTAGTTTGATTAGACAAATGATAAATGATTTGAATAGTTTGATTTAATTATTCAAATTTTGGAGGGAAAGTGTCGTAATTAAATTATTATAATTTAATGATTCAATTAACTTAGAGGAATAAGGTGATTTAGCAACGTAATTAAATAATTGGCATTATTTAATCAATCGGGATGAAATAAAGTGGGATTAAGACTTCATTAAATAAATGTAATTTATTTAATTGGTCGAAATGATAGAATGTGAATTAATTAAATAATGTTGTTTTATTTAATTAATAGCAGAATTAGGGGTTTTAGGACTTTATTAAATAAATGAAATTTATTTAGTTTGTCAGAAATGATGAAAAAGTGAATTCATTAAATAATGTTATTTTATTCAATTAATAGAGGAATTTAGGGTTTTGAATGATATTTTGATATTGTGTGATGTTTCTGAGATGTTGTGGGATGTTGCAGGATGATTTTGAGATGTTGTGAGATGATTCTGAGACATTTTAAGATGATTCCAAGATGTTGCAGGATGTTGCAGAAATGTTGTAGGAAGTTGTGGGATGATTCTGAGATGTTTTGGGATGATTCTGAGACATTTAAGGATGATTCTAAGATGTTTTTGGATGTTGTCAGATGATTTTGAGGTGTTTCAGGATGATTCCAAGATGTTTTGGGATGTTGTGGGATGTTGTTCGATGCTATTTGATGATGAAATAATTAAACAATGTTAAATCTCTTAATTAATAAATGAATATGAGTGCCAAAATTCTAGTTCACAAGCTAGGACATTTTTAGGTGTCTACAAAAACCATTTAAGAAGGTTAATTCACTAGAGAGAAACCATTGGAGCAATGGAAAGAAGAAACAACAATCATGGATATCTAATTAGTAAAATATTATCAATTATCATACTTTGCATTTTTTGTATTATGGAAAAAATGTTCCAACACATATGAGTGGGTGGGAGAATTCCAGGGAAGGCCTCTACTTGTTCCCCAAGGCACCCGATCATTCTAGGCTACACTATTCCAACATAGTCTCTTAAAAGCCCTAATTGTGAAAAAAATTCCAAACTATGATGGGTTTTTTCTTATAGTCCATGGCACCTAAGAAAATTTCATCTAATTCTAAAACTATACATAGGGTCCATCCATGATAACCTGTCTTATTTTTTTAAATCTCTAATCCACTTGAACATGATAATTCTTCAAATGTTGTTAAAAGTATTAATTGTGTTTAGTAAAAAATTGTCAAGAGACATATTTTGCACTTTGAGCATTGTGGAAAATAACCAATAGCACCAAAATTACCAAGTAGGTGGTTGAATTCCAAGGAATTACTCTATTAATTCCCTAAGACACCTGATTATTTCGAGCTATACTATTCTGACACAGTCTCTTAAGAGCCCTAAGTGCAAAGAAATTACAAAACTATAATCAATTATTTCTCAAAATTTATGGCATGTAAAAAGATTTTATCTAAACCTAAATGGTCACATTCGGTCCCTCCACAATAACCTCTCTTAGTGTTTTAAATCTCCAATTTGCTTGACCATGGTGAAAAAAATTAAATATTAAAAAAAGCATCAATTATATTTGGTAAAAACTTATCAAGAGCCACAATTTTCATTTAGTGAATCGTGGAAAAAGTAGATAGCTCCAACATGTCTAAGTTCCAAGTAGTTAATTTCTAAGGAAGACCTTCGTTCATTCCCCAAGACACCCAATCATTTTGGGTTATACTATTTTGTTCCAACTTCTTAAGAGCCCTAAATGTGGAAAACTACCAAACCATGAAAAGACATTTCTTGGAATCCACATAACCTAACTTTTTTTGGTCCAAACCTACAAGTTTGTGTATCCACTCTTATTTTTTGAAATCTCCAATCAATTTGACTGTGATGATAATTTTTCAAATGTTGCAAAAAGCATAAATTAGATTCAACAAAAACTTGTAAGAAATAAATTTTTTTTATGCATCATGGGTCCAAACAAATGGAACCAACACATCCAAGAAGGTATTTTATCACTAGGAAAGTTTATATTTTGCACCCAAACTACCTTGATCATTCTAGGCTACAATGTTATAACAAAATCTCTTAAGAACCCTAAGTGTAAATTTTTTTGCCAAACTATGATGAGTTATTTCTTAGAATTAATAGCACCTAAATTTTTTTATTTTTAAACCTATAGGTTCATGTAGATTCCATCCATAATAACCTCTCTTATTTTTTTAAATATCCAATCCATTTGACTATGATGACAAGTTTTTAAATATTATAAAAAATCAATTACGTTTAGAAAAAAGTTGCAAGCAAGTATAATTTTTGTTTCATGTATCTTGGGGTGAAAAGGATAGATTCAACACATATAGGTGGATAGGTGAATGATAAGAAATTTAATTATTCACACCCTAGTTATTCTAATCCTTCTAGGCTACAGTACTTTCATGCAATCTCTTAAAAGCCCTAAGTGTGAAAAATTATTGATCTATGACAAGTTGTTTCTCATAATTTTTTGCACCTAAAATGTTTTTATAAACCTAAAAAATCATGTAAGGTCCCTTCACAATAACCTCTCTCAATTTTTAAAATCTCAAAACTCTTTGATCATGGAAACAATATTTCAAAAGTTATAAAAAACATCAATTACATTAAGTAAAAATTTGTAGGGAAGCATAATTCTCCTTTTGTACACTGTGGGGAAAAATAGATATCATCAATATGTTTGAGTGGGTAACTAAATACTATGAAAGGTCCTATTTTACATCCCATCTATCATGATCTTTCCAAACTACATTATTCTAGCACAATCTCTTAGGAGCTCAAACTATGATAAGATGTTTCTCAAAATTCATGGCACCTACAAACATTTTTTCTAAACTTATAAGTTTAAATAGGGTCTATCTACAATAACATCTCTTAATTTTTTAAATCTCTAATCCATTTTCCCATGGTAACATTGTTTCAAAAGTTACAAAAGTTATCAATTACATTAAGTAAAAAGTTGTAGGGAGGCATATTTTGCATTCTTCATCTCATGGGGATAAACTGCATGAACATGTTGGGGTTTCTAGGTGAACAGTAGGGTAGGTCATGTTTTACAACAAACTATCCTGATCATTCTAAGATACACCATTATGACTATCCCAATGTGAAGATGAACTATTATGTGGATTAGGGTTGTGGTAAACTCTTGAAATTATCAAATTTATGGGTGCCTAAACAAGAAAAGGAAAAAGGAAAACCTAGATATAAATTTATGGGTGTCCAAAGAGGACAAAGAAAATGAATGATTAATTATAATGCTTGCATTAGTTACATATATCATTTTTATAAGAAATTCCCACTTCTTGATTCCATTTCTAATATGATTTGATTTAGACTATGAAAAATCAAACCAACCAAGACCTAAACTATGATAAAACTCATTGGACAATATTAAAGAAATAAATAATTGAGAATTTTTTTAACCACTCAAATTGAAATATGTCTATTTTACTTGTGTAATTACTCAATTATTCAAGTAATAGTTATAGGAAATATAGAGAACATTGGTAAAACAAATTTGTAACGAAGAATCCATATAGGCATATAGTGTTCTATGTCAGTCAACTTACAATATACAAGACATCCATATATGATTATAAAAAGTTCATATATGCATATAATGTCACATATTTGTAAAATAAAATATATGTATAAAAATTATATATAGGCATACAGAAAAGGACCCTAATTTAGTCCTTCTCTCTAGTGAAAGGAAAGAGATCATGGACCGCATTTGAATTTTTACTGGATGTAGATGTTTAAATGGAAAAATGATCATAGGGTTTAACTAGGATTTGCTTATTTTCACTTACAAAATATTAGAATTCAAAATGGAAAGTGTATGCGATCAACATACAACATAAAAGGTGAATCATTCAACCTTGAATTTGAATTGTTTTAGGGGGTTTCAAATTTATTTTTAGTGAAATATAATGATGCAATTAGTTAACTATGAAAATACAATGTTCTATCATGAACTATGGCAAACTTGAAAGTAACAAACAAATTTGGGCTCCAGAAAAGTAGAAGGCAGACATAGAGGTACATACCTTGTGAATTTGAGGAAAATTTTGCTCGACAAGGGCACCTAAGGTGTCCTAGTCTAGAAATTTGAAATTGAAATCTATTTTCATAGTCCTTAGGTCCTTGGTTGGTGGATTTTTCCTTATAGATCTTGTTGTCGAATCTTTTTTTGTCACTAAGATCATTGAGCTTTTGTATTTTTCAACTTGTAGGGATTGAATAAATAAATGAGAAAATAGTCTTCAATATTCCTCCAATATTCTTCAAATCTATAACTTGCACATTCAAAGAGAGATGAAGGGTTGCGCCATATAGGGTCTTACCTCAATCAAACCCATTGTTAGTATTTCTACCTTCACAATGGTAAAATTGATGAAAGAGAGATTATCCTTTTGAGGGATAGAGGTTAAATGATAAACGACTGATGAATCAATAACTTGTTGTAACTCACCACTCAGATCTGATCTCCTTGAAGGATTGAAGTCATACATATTACCTCACTTGGCTTGATTTTCATTCAGATTCAATTGATTTGATGACCTACAAGTGTTAGTACTCAAAAAACAAATGATCACAAAACATGAATAAACTTACATAAAAGCATGATGAAGGATTGCATGAAGCTTGATTGAAAATTAATGCTATAATAATGCTCATGAATTTTCTCTTG
>CM021105.1:593505425-593630480 GCA_007115665.2 Sequoiadendron giganteum | reverse complement strand
TCATCCCTCTTGATCATATTCATCTCACCTTACTAGCATGAATACATTAGATCCTGCTCGACACACATGATTTCCAATCTTGAATGCTTGCAAATCAACAATATTCTAATAGCATTTTACTAAGGTGTTGTGAAGTTTTGTAACACATCTTCCCACTTTTCTAAGACCCTTTCAACACAATTCACCTAAACAACCCCCTTTTACCCCTTTGCAAGCCTTGTCTCAAGGTGTTGTAAAGTGTTGTAAGGCATTTTCATGCTTTCCTAGGCTTATCATGCACTAATTAACCCTTTTATTATGTTAATTTGTCCCCTTTATGTACCTTTAGGCCTGACTTAAGTGTGTTTTAGGATGCAAGGCTAATAAACATCATTAATCACCATTTTATTCCTTACCCAAGTGTAGGTCGCCACCTTGGGCGACCTAGTCCCTTTTGGCATAAATTTCAAATTTAAGACAAAAACCTAACGGGAATTTGCCTCCACAACCCTAGTGTTAGCCTATCATGTTGCATTTTTGGGAAATTAGGGCATATGTTGTATAAATAAGGGTTTTCACCTTCATTTCTCTCTCTCCCAAGCTCATTTTTACATCTCTTCACAAGTACTCTTGCACTCAAGCTTCCCAAGAAAGCAATCAAGCACAAGGCAGCACAAGCAACCTCCATTAGAGTTGATTCTTGCATGTTGGAGACTTCAACAATAAAGGATCTGGTGAGCATTTACATTATTTATGATTCAAACATCTCTCCTTTGATTTCTATTTCATTTGAGTTTAAGTTACCATCAAAGGGGTTTGACTTAGGCAAACCCCTATTCCCTAACCCCATCATTCTCTTTGTCTTTGCATGTGTTTTGTAGGTTGTACTCAGATTTAGTAAGATTCAAAGTGTTGGAGAAAGTACAAACATTCCATTCAAGTCACATCAAGACATCAAACCCTGGGAAGAGAAAAAAGACAAGTTACAAGTCATTTTTAGGAGATTCAGACACAGACTGCTGCAAATAAGGAAAGTACCAATTGGGACCCACATAATCAAATGTTCAAGCTTCAGAAAGTACCACAAGGACTAGGTTAACACTATTGGTGAACTTGTCCTGGTACTGGGCCTAATAAAATATTTTTGTATTTCTGGGTACCCTTTTCCCCGAAATCCAATCCAACAAAGTTTCCCGATAGGAGAACTAGGTCGCCCAACTTGGCGTAATTGTCCCTCTGTTGATTTCAAGCTGATTCCAAACCATTCTAAGGCTTCTCATCTGTAACATTCCATTTCCAAGTGCACAAGATTTGAACCTTCCAGTTTACTTTTTGTTTGCATACATTTAGGGCATATAGTTTAGGTGCATTTAGCTTACATTTTCTTTCACTTACATTTCATAGATTAGATTAGCATCGTTCTGTTCTAGTTTTAAGCCACACCTCACACACACAACACAACCCTAATCCAATCCTTCCTTTGAATGCAATTGCCAAAAACAACTATATCACCAAGTAGAAAGAGTGTCATTCCTACACCAAGTGCTCCTAGGTGGAAAACCCTAGGGGCCTAGTAAAGGGAATCATCTTTCCCTTGGTAGCAATACCCATTTTTAGTGGTTCAGAAATAAGTGAAAACTCCTTTGGACGTAACTTACACTATTTTTTATTTATAGTATCTATTATATGGCCACCTTGGATAAAACACTTTTCTTTCCTATGGAGCCATCTTGTTTGTTCATGAGTTTCAAGCATACGAAGCTTTGCTTGCCTCATGAAGCTTGAAGTTCATTTTTGTGTGGCACATTTTCAAATTTATCAGGAGGTATAGCTTTGGTATAGTTGTATTTATCGGAGCCAAACTTAGGCATTACTTTCCCATAGCCACTTGCTTGTCTGTGTGAGCACATATCGATCATGAGTGTATGTGTCTTGTTGGGGGATCACCTATTGGATAGCCTAGGGTTTCACTAGCCCTTGTGAGCATTCATTTTGTTTGCATGGTGGAAATCGTGTTCCACTTGTAAACACTCTTGGATAAATAGCCTATATCTAATTCACAATGTGTGGTACAAATAGTCGAAGCTTGATCCACCCCCTTTTTTTTTGTTTTTATTTTTCTTTCTCTTTGTGTCTTTTGCAATGTATGCTTGTGATTTTTTGTTGCTCCTTACATTGTTTTTCATGTGTGATATTTTGTGCCTATGTTTTTTTTCCATAGGATCTTGATCTTGGGGGCTTATGCAACCCTCTTGTTCATTATCATCCCATCTTACTAGCATTGGTACACTTGGACCCCTCTTGATGCAAGTTCGTCTACTTTAGTGTGAGTTTGAAGCAAGTTAATCTTCTCACTAAAGTGGGGGCTAAATGTAGTGTAGAAAAATGTACAACCTTACATTTTCACACTTTTTGGGCCCTCCCTACTAAAATTGGGCTTCTTTATGCCTTATTTGGGCCCTTTTTGCATCCATGAGCCTTATTTAATGCAGCTTTCTTAGGATAATTTTGACACATTTCTAAAGACTAATCATAATTCGGTGATTTTAGATTCTATGGCCTAGATTTATTGATCTAGGACTGATACTCAACCTTGGGCATATGGATCCCACCTATGTTTCAGGGCATGGATCTAGATTTTGCATAAAACTAAAACATTCTTGGAATTTTTGTCTCAATCTTAGCCTACTGGGACTCATACACCCCAACTAGTGTATGAGTCCCACTTAGCTTGGACCTAATTTTCAATTCAATTCTTGGTGATATTTTATTCTCCTAGATTTGATGTTTTCTTGTAGTGTTGTAATTTCAAGAAATTTGGCATAAACAAGTATAAATACAAGGTTATTCGACTCATTTTATCCTAGAATGTTTACAACTCATCTAGCAACTTTAATGAGAAAGTGTAACATAAGAATTCAAGAATTCTAGCAATTCAAGAGAATTCAATAGTTTATTATCAATTTTTTTGGAGCATCATTCAAGAATCAAGCATCATGTTTGTTTTCGAGCTATTGGTGATGTATGTTTTTATGATTCAAGCAAGCATTAGAGTCAATATCTATATCCTTCACACAAAGATTCAAGATCCATATTCATGCTAGCCATTACATACATGATTGTATCCTTTTGTTCAAGGGTTTGGTGAGTTACAACATTACATACTTGTTCATTCATCACTCCTTCTTTCTATTTGATTTCATTTGAAGGTTTGATTACCAAAACGGGTTTTGACCAAGGAAAACCCCTATCCACTAACAAAAATAAAAAAATCCCTCTCTTTGATGTGTGATTATAGATCTAGGTGATTTAGGTTGAAGATCCATTGAAGTTGCAATATTTAGAAAAAATTTCAAGTTATCACAAGGTTGGCATCTTCACGAAAAGTCATCTACAGAGCAGAATTCAAGATTTCGGACTCGAAGATCTAGCAGGAGGAAGCTACAAGAGATCACTAGAAATCACCAAACAAACCCTAATACTGGGACTAAATCACCACCTTGTATGTATGAGTCTCAATACTACCTTTTTCTAGATTTTAGGAGATCTAGACCAGTCACTAGGAGATTCCAGTTCCTACACAGAAACCCTAGTTTGGGACTAAATCACCCAGATTGGCGTATGAGTCCTAGTATGCTTTTAAATTTATTTTTTTAGGATTTCAGACCTTGTTCTAAGCCTCTTCAACTTTCCAGGTGTAACTTTGTTTATCTCCAGTTTGTTATTCTGATTTAAGTGCATTTTCTAGGTAATATCATTAAGTTTTTCATATCGTTTACATTACTTGTCTTTCCAAGCCTTTGCTTTGTGGTGAACCCCATTTTATCTTTAATGACACCCCTAAGACACCTTATTGTAGATCTCTTTCCCTCATTTTCATCCCTAGATTGAGATCTCTAAGGTTTCCTTGAATGAAACTTGAATAAAATTAGTTGTTCTACCTCCCAAAACATAGAGCGATGATTTTATAGGTTTCACAATGTATAGGAATTCATAATACATTGCCAACAATTCATTGTAGATGTCAACATGTATTACCATATAATGAAACTTAGTAGTTATCCTTTGTTCCAATATATAGAAAACTACCAACAACATTTAAGGGACTTGGTCTTCCAAAGGCCTTTCATGTTTACCTATGTTGCACTTCATAATTCACAAGGAATTGTGGATAAGTGCAACATAGGTTACTATTAGAAATGATTTTAAAAAATCAAGTCTTCCTAATGCATTACTAAACACAACAATTACAAAAATCCATTCATCCATGTCACATTTTTCTATCATCCTGAACATAAGCATAAGAATAACACATGTGTCCATATTCCCAAATCAAAAAAAATTGTCCATGTCACCTATGTCCATCTTCCCAAATAAATTGATAGATATTTAAGACTTCATCCCATAAATCCATTAGCCTTATCAATGAATACATCCTTCTTCATAAAATTTTCATCAGATAAGCATCTATTAGTAGTACAAACAATAGTTAAATCATTTTGGAGATGACACTATACCTATGAGGTGGTAGAAATGTGAACACATGGTTTTTGAAATTCTCTTCATGTTCAAATTTGTTGCAGTCCACCACTCAAAGTGAATTGGATGAGTGTTGCAACATAGTTTAATATTATAGAGGTTTCCAAAAAACCTTGTGTCCCCATTGCATAGGGGAGAGGGGTCGATACATGTGTAACCCATCTTGGAAGGTTCAAATGGAGTGCCACATGGACCTCTAATAAAATTTAATATTTTTTCCACATAGGAAAACTATTTTGGAACCAAAAAATATCCTTTTTATTTGATATTTTAATCATATGACACGTGTCAAAATATGATTTGGCCAAGGTATCAAAAAATTCCCTATTTTGAGGCACACACATTTGAGATGAACTCAACTATGATATTTTTTTTCTCCTAAGACCATGAAGTCACATAATGAACATTTTATTACATGCATTATTTTGCTTCAAAAATTGGCTAGGTCGGAGACTAAACAAATCATAAATATTTATTTGAATGAATTGAACATGAAAAAAAAAATAGATATGTATAAATATATGTATATATAAACATACATATGTATATATACTTATACATATTTGTATACATATATGTCTATTTATCTCTATTTATGTGTATATATGTGTATGCATATGTATATGTATATGTATATGTATATGTATATGTATATGTATATGTACACATATTTATATATAAAAAGAAGTTAGAAGGGAGACTAGTATCAAAGTGTAACATGTAGTGGTGGGATTGAAGTTGCAAATAGCATAAATGAACACCTTCTAGTATATTTGTGAAGAAGATTCAAGATGATGGTAGAAACAAAGGGGGTGAAAGATATTTTTTTGTGTGAGGAAGTAGGAGAATTTAATGAAGGAATGCTTGGAATTTGTGTGGGATGTCATGGAGGTGATAGGAAGGGATGTGCATTAATGCAATAGTACATAAGCAATGGTAAGGTAAATGAGCGATTAATGCAAACAGCTGGAATGAAAGGGTGGTGAACTATTTTCTTGCCACTCAACAATAACATCCACTTCAGACGTCATGCCATAGAGTAGTGGGGTTGGGTGTATGCCATGATGGGTCACATGGCCAAATTAGCAATTTTTTGACACCTTGGAACTGAATAATTTGTGTACACGTGGCATATGAAATCCATGTTGGATAAGTGAAATTAAATAATTATCACAAGTTGAACATAGTTATAGAAAAAAATCATGTCATTATCATATATTTATAATATAAGTATGTATTCCACAACATACAATATAAATAAAAATTAAAAAATGATGCATGTGTAGATGTGGATGTTGTTTAAGTGATTAATCCATCCCAAATTCAAACAAACCAAGGTGGAAAATAATTATGAGCTAATGTGATAGATAATTGTTGGTTGCTTTCTTCAGATAGCAATGGTAACCATGTTATTGTCCCTTGCTAGTTGTTTTGGAGTGTTGGTTACATGACTTGGATTTGGACTAGAAAATTGGGTGCAGCTTACATGTGATGAAAAGTGAGTGGTGAACAATCAATAGGAACAAATATCTATGGGATAATTTTATTTTAAAAGTTTCACAAAATGTTATTCATATTATCCATCTCTAAAGTTGCTAGATCTAATGTAGCTTGGGGTGTTAAAGCCTATGAAAATGGATTGATATATATTAAAGGAATAGATTTATATTTTCTAGGTCATTGATGATTGATATTAGAAAATTCTTCTTGAATTAAGAGTTAATTTTTGGAGCATTGGAATTGGGTTTTTAGGAATAATTTTTGGAATTATTATACTGTTGATCATCAAAGCTTGTGTCTCTCTGATAGTCTTATGGGAAATTCAATGAGTGGGGGAACAATATGTGCCTCGTTGAATACCTTCAGCATTTTTATAGAAAGTCGTCTCTTCTCTGAGTTTGGGAAAAGAGTAGAAAGAAATGTAAACAAAAAAACATTAAAAGTGGCTATGCACCAATGCTTTTACAACATTTCAAAACCACAATTTTCCTTCTATGAGTGATATGATAGACACATAACACCACATCCCTTCATTGTTGGGAAGAGAATGAACTGCAAAGGCTAGATACAAGCACAAATGCAATCATTCAATCCACCCATAGGAAGTGCATATTAAGATCCGACCAAACATAGAAGTTAAAGAATCAATAGAAAAATATTCAAAAGCAACATAAACCCTTCCTTTTTATATAGCATATCATGAAGAAACGATAATCCTGCAAAGAAAATGGAGAAGTCCAATGACAAATTCCAATATCTATATATTATTACTTGGTCATATACACAAATAACATGGAAATTCGATAATCAAACTATTCAGATTAAGCAAGACATAGTGTTCTATTCTGGATGAAGGTATATAGAAAGAAATATTGATAAAGACCATATCATGCATAGTTTCAAGTATTTCTCCCAAATAGCTCATACTTCAAATATAAATGAACTTTAAAACAGAGATTGGATTCCAATATGATAATAGTTTGATCATAGAAAATACATAACATGTCAAAGTGAAGCAGTGTTCTATAAACTTTTAAGAAAATATTTCTACTAACTATGAAAGCTTTAGAAGGAAACTTTTTCCAAAAGGAAAACTTTAGGAACCCTTTCTTCATGTTGACGTTTTCAGTTTATAGCCTCCAAGGAGAGAGAAACACCAACCTCATTCAGAATTAATGACTTCCAAACGTCCACACCTCATAGCTTGGAAATCAAATCGTAGATCTTTTTTTAGGTCATTGCAATCTTTCTCATCAACTTTCAACTGCCACATTAATATCATTTAGATATTGCAATAGGATTACCCCTCGTAATCACTCATATCCTAGAAAGAGAGTCTGGAAAAGGTCTTGTCAGTCAAGCAAGTGGCTTTGGTGGCATTGAATCATGCCCCTTCATTAGAAAAAATCAAAATGCATTTTGATGGCCTATGAATGAAGACTCCCAAGATATAACTCATCTAGCGTGAAGAGATGATGTGTCACACGAGCGGGTAGTTTTAGATTCACAAAAACCAAATTCAAGAAATCATCTGCCAAGAGGACACATGGTCTGACTCCCAACTAAGAATAAAGTGATTAACGAATCACGTGCAGCCACTATGTGGTGCATTGCACACCCGTTAGAAATACAACCTCTTTGCGTACAAATTCTTCCTAAAGACAAAAATAAGGCCGAAAACCAAAAGTAGACCGAGGCTTTGTTTTCCTAAGGATTACATCATTACTAAAATATCTAATTTTGATGGATTTCTAGATAAAATAAAAATTCATCTCCACTAGAGGTCTCGTTATAACATCTATTGTTTCCAGTGATTTCTAAAATCTAGATTTGAACTCAATAACAACTTCTTATGGGGATATTTCAATTATTATTAGTTTTTTGAGAAGTGAAGAGTGGTCTCCCTTTTATTTCAACCTTTTGAATAAGGTATCTTTGAGTTGATATCATGAACTAATATAAATTCGTATCAATCCAATTCTTTTCCTTTAACAGATTCCACAAGCTATATTAATACTATATTATGTTTTATAACATGGTGCACCACGCACATATCTATAAAATCCTAAATATTTTTACATGATGGCCTTACAATCCTCTCTAATAAACTTTAGTATACCCTTTAAATCATTAGCTAATATGGAGTCCTAGGTATCTTGGGAAATTGGAGGTATCAAAGGAATTCCACTATTCTAATTCCTAAAATTTCTCAAAGGGCCTAAAATTTGTATTCGTGGAGGTAATATAAAATTTCATTAAGAAGCATCTTTCTTCATCGAATAACCAAAGGAAAAGAATAGTTATGATGAAACTATGTGAGGGGGAAAACCATTAGATGCAAACAAGACAAAATTCAATGAACTAACAATCTATCTGATTCAAAACACTTAATCTAAGATCTTATTCTATCACTCATGAAATGAACAATCTAATCTATTGAAATTATGTAATGAAATCCTAAGATTAACACAATGAACTCAAAGGAAAGGAGATATTATCATCCCATGTTGGAGTGTGTTCACATGATGTTGGATTGTTTGTATCACTGCAAAGCCTCCATAGTTTGTGTGTAAAATCTTGAAGAATGATTCCTTGGTTGGTTGATCAAAGAAATGGTTGAAGCTCTAATGATGGTGGTTCTGAATGTTAGCAGTACTTCATTGTCCAAATTATTTTTATTCTTTGATCCTTATTTGTGAGGAAAGAGGTTTATTATATAGAAAATGAGATTTGAAATGGACGATCAGGATCGTGTTGGAGAATATCTAGATCAATAGTTGAAATGTGTTGAGAGGATTTAGACATGAGAAGATTGTGCAAATTTGGTTGCACAATTTGTGTGATTGAGGAATAGATTGGCTAGTTAGGATTTAGATTGATCAATAAGGATTTAGATGGCTTAGTTAGGAAATTGATGGCTTACTAAGTAAATTAGATTGGTTAGTTAGGAAATTAGATTGATTAGTTAGGATATTAGATTGATTAGTTAGGAAATTGATGGCTTAGTTAGAAAATTAGATTGATTAGTCAGCAATCGTAATTTTCTAAATTAGAAAGTGGGTGAGGAATATGAATTAATTAATTAAATTAATTAATTCATGTTTGGATTTGAACGTGCAAATCAAGTTTGATTTTTACAAATAAAGTTACATTAGTTTGATTAGACAAATGATAAATGATTTGAATAGTTTGATTTAATTATTCAAATTTTGGAGGGAAAGTGTCGTAATTAAATTATTATAATTTAATGATTCAATTAACTTAGAGGAATAAGGTGATTTAGCAACGTAATTAAATAATTGGCATTATTTAATCAATCGGGATGAAATAAAGTGGGATTAAGACTTCATTAAATAAATGTAATTTATTTAATTGGTCGAAATGATAGAATGTGAATTAATTAAATAATGTTGTTTTATTTAATTAATAGCAGAATTAGGGGTTTTAGGACTTTATTAAATAAATGAAATTTATTTAGTTTGTCAGAAATGATGAAAAAGTGAATTCATTAAATAATGTTATTTTATTCAATTAATAGAGGAATTTAGGGTTTTGAATGATATTTTGATATTGTGTGATGTTTCTGAGATGTTGTGGGATGTTGCAGGATGATTTTGAGATGTTGTGAGATGATTCTGAGACATTTTAAGATGATTCCAAGATGTTGCAGGATGTTGCAGAAATGTTGTAGGAAGTTGTGGGATGATTCTGAGATGTTTTGGGATGATTCTGAGACATTTAAGGATGATTCTAAGATGTTTTTGGATGTTGTCAGATGATTTTGAGGTGTTTCAGGATGATTCCAAGATGTTTTGGGATGTTGTGGGATGTTGTTCGATGCTATTTGATGATGAAATAATTAAACAATGTTAAATCTCTTAATTAATAAATGAATATGAGTGCCAAAATTCTAGTTCACAAGCTAGGACATTTTTAGGTGTCTACAAAAACCATTTAAGAAGGTTAATTCACTAGAGAGAAACCATTGGAGCAATGGAAAGAAGAAACAACAATCATGGATATCTAATTAGTAAAATATTATCAATTATCATACTTTGCATTTTTTGTATTATGGAAAAAATGTTCCAACACATATGAGTGGGTGGGAGAATTCCAGGGAAGGCCTCTACTTGTTCCCCAAGGCACCCGATCATTCTAGGCTACACTATTCCAACATAGTCTCTTAAAAGCCCTAATTGTGAAAAAAATTCCAAACTATGATGGGTTTTTTCTTATAGTCCATGGCACCTAAGAAAATTTCATCTAATTCTAAAACTATACATAGGGTCCATCCATGATAACCTGTCTTATTTTTTTAAATCTCTAATCCACTTGAACATGATAATTCTTCAAATGTTGTTAAAAGTATTAATTGTGTTTAGTAAAAAATTGTCAAGAGACATATTTTGCACTTTGAGCATTGTGGAAAATAACCAATAGCACCAAAATTACCAAGTAGGTGGTTGAATTCCAAGGAATTACTCTATTAATTCCCTAAGACACCTGATTATTTCGAGCTATACTATTCTGACACAGTCTCTTAAGAGCCCTAAGTGCAAAGAAATTACAAAACTATAATCAATTATTTCTCAAAATTTATGGCATGTAAAAAGATTTTATCTAAACCTAAATGGTCACATTCGGTCCCTCCACAATAACCTCTCTTAGTGTTTTAAATCTCCAATTTGCTTGACCATGGTGAAAAAAATTAAATATTAAAAAAAGCATCAATTATATTTGGTAAAAACTTATCAAGAGCCACAATTTTCATTTAGTGAATCGTGGAAAAAGTAGATAGCTCCAACATGTCTAAGTTCCAAGTAGTTAATTTCTAAGGAAGACCTTCGTTCATTCCCCAAGACACCCAATCATTTTGGGTTATACTATTTTGTTCCAACTTCTTAAGAGCCCTAAATGTGGAAAACTACCAAACCATGAAAAGACATTTCTTGGAATCCACATAACCTAACTTTTTTTGGTCCAAACCTACAAGTTTGTGTATCCACTCTTATTTTTTGAAATCTCCAATCAATTTGACTGTGATGATAATTTTTCAAATGTTGCAAAAAGCATAAATTAGATTCAACAAAAACTTGTAAGAAATAAATTTTTTTTATGCATCATGGGTCCAAACAAATGGAACCAACACATCCAAGAAGGTATTTTATCACTAGGAAAGTTTATATTTTGCACCCAAACTACCTTGATCATTCTAGGCTACAATGTTATAACAAAATCTCTTAAGAACCCTAAGTGTAAATTTTTTTGCCAAACTATGATGAGTTATTTCTTAGAATTAATAGCACCTAAATTTTTTTATTTTTAAACCTATAGGTTCATGTAGATTCCATCCATAATAACCTCTCTTATTTTTTTAAATATCCAATCCATTTGACTATGATGACAAGTTTTTAAATATTATAAAAAATCAATTACGTTTAGAAAAAAGTTGCAAGCAAGTATAATTTTTGTTTCATGTATCTTGGGGTGAAAAGGATAGATTCAACACATATAGGTGGATAGGTGAATGATAAGAAATTTAATTATTCACACCCTAGTTATTCTAATCCTTCTAGGCTACAGTACTTTCATGCAATCTCTTAAAAGCCCTAAGTGTGAAAAATTATTGATCTATGACAAGTTGTTTCTCATAATTTTTTGCACCTAAAATGTTTTTATAAACCTAAAAAATCATGTAAGGTCCCTTCACAATAACCTCTCTCAATTTTTAAAATCTCAAAACTCTTTGATCATGGAAACAATATTTCAAAAGTTATAAAAAACATCAATTACATTAAGTAAAAATTTGTAGGGAAGCATAATTCTCCTTTTGTACACTGTGGGGAAAAATAGATATCATCAATATGTTTGAGTGGGTAACTAAATACTATGAAAGGTCCTATTTTACATCCCATCTATCATGATCTTTCCAAACTACATTATTCTAGCACAATCTCTTAGGAGCTCAAACTATGATAAGATGTTTCTCAAAATTCATGGCACCTACAAACATTTTTTCTAAACTTATAAGTTTAAATAGGGTCTATCTACAATAACATCTCTTAATTTTTTAAATCTCTAATCCATTTTCCCATGGTAACATTGTTTCAAAAGTTACAAAAGTTATCAATTACATTAAGTAAAAAGTTGTAGGGAGGCATATTTTGCATTCTTCATCTCATGGGGATAAACTGCATGAACATGTTGGGGTTTCTAGGTGAACAGTAGGGTAGGTCATGTTTTACAACAAACTATCCTGATCATTCTAAGATACACCATTATGACTATCCCAATGTGAAGATGAACTATTATGTGGATTAGGGTTGTGGTAAACTCTTGAAATTATCAAATTTATGGGTGCCTAAACAAGAAAAGGAAAAAGGAAAACCTAGATATAAATTTATGGGTGTCCAAAGAGGACAAAGAAAATGAATGATTAATTATAATGCTTGCATTAGTTACATATATCATTTTTATAAGAAATTCCCACTTCTTGATTCCATTTCTAATATGATTTGATTTAGACTATGAAAAATCAAACCAACCAAGACCTAAACTATGATAAAACTCATTGGACAATATTAAAGAAATAAATAATTGAGAATTTTTTTAACCACTCAAATTGAAATATGTCTATTTTACTTGTGTAATTACTCAATTATTCAAGTAATAGTTATAGGAAATATAGAGAACATTGGTAAAACAAATTTGTAACGAAGAATCCATATAGGCATATAGTGTTCTATGTCAGTCAACTTACAATATACAAGACATCCATATATGATTATAAAAAGTTCATATATGCATATAATGTCACATATTTGTAAAATAAAATATATGTATAAAAATTATATATAGGCATACAGAAAAGGACCCTAATTTAGTCCTTCTCTCTAGTGAAAGGAAAGAGATCATGGACCGCATTTGAATTTTTACTGGATGTAGATGTTTAAATGGAAAAATGATCATAGGGTTTAACTAGGATTTGCTTATTTTCACTTACAAAATATTAGAATTCAAAATGGAAAGTGTATGCGATCAACATACAACATAAAAGGTGAATCATTCAACCTTGAATTTGAATTGTTTTAGGGGGTTTCAAATTTATTTTTAGTGAAATATAATGATGCAATTAGTTAACTATGAAAATACAATGTTCTATCATGAACTATGGCAAACTTGAAAGTAACAAACAAATTTGGGCTCCAGAAAAGTAGAAGGCAGACATAGAGGTACATACCTTGTGAATTTGAGGAAAATTTTGCTCGACAAGGGCACCTAAGGTGTCCTAGTCTAGAAATTTGAAATTGAAATCTATTTTCATAGTCCTTAGGTCCTTGGTTGGTGGATTTTTCCTTATAGATCTTGTTGTCGAATCTTTTTTTGTCACTAAGATCATTGAGCTTTTGTATTTTTCAACTTGTAGGGATTGAATAAATAAATGAGAAAATAGTCTTCAATATTCCTCCAATATTCTTCAAATCTATAACTTGCACATTCAAAGAGAGATGAAGGGTTGCGCCATATAGGGTCTTACCTCAATCAAACCCATTGTTAGTATTTCTACCTTCACAATGGTAAAATTGATGAAAGAGAGATTATCCTTTTGAGGGATAGAGGTTAAATGATAAACGACTGATGAATCAATAACTTGTTGTAACTCACCACTCAGATCTGATCTCCTTGAAGGATTGAAGTCATACATATTACCTCACTTGGCTTGATTTTCATTCAGATTCAATTGATTTGATGACCTACAAGTGTTAGTACTCAAAAAACAAATGATCACAAAACATGAATAAACTTACATAAAAGCATGATGAAGGATTGCATGAAGCTTGATTGAAAATTAATGCTATAATAATGCTCATGAATTTTCTCTTGACTGTCCTTGGTTGATTTTAGGATCTTTAATTTTCTCCCAAAATTCCTCTTACGATTAAAATGGTGAAAGAAATATGTATTTATATGTAATTCTTCTATTTTCAAAAAACTTAAATCTTGATAACCAACATTTAGGATTTGAAAATTCAAATAATAAATTTCCAACCCAGACATATTAAATTTTGGGGCCAAATTAAGGGGACAACGGTACCTTGTCTAGACCCACTTGTTTTGGATCTAAAAAGCTAGAGGAAAAATATTAAATGCATACTTTGGTTTTCCATATTGGGTTTTTCAAATAATATTTAAAATGGGCCATGGAATGCATAATTTAGGAAGTTAGGGGTGTGATTAGGTCCAAGCACATAGGAGGGAGAAATATTTAGTGTGAAAATGTCAAGGGTGATAATTTACAATGTGACAAGAGATAAATGCAATGATGATTTCTTTTGAATCTTCTCACATGACCTCCTCTTGAAGCTTGCATGTACCTCCACTTGATACAATAAAAAGTGTACACATTAGTATATAACATTGAATTATAGAATGATATATAACATAATAATCACTTACCACATATAAGATCACTCTAAATCACTTGTTTCATCTCTTCATTCATAATAGGGGCACATTCACAATTTAGAGTTGTAAAGCTTTATGGAAAACATCAATATACAAGGTAAAATACAAATGGATATCATTCAAATTTTCACTAGTAAACTGATAAGACAAGATATATAACATAAAATATAGTAATCTAGCTCATGAATTTGTCAAAGGCATAGAATATTTGATATTTTTGTGTTAGCACCATGCTCCATTGTGGTACAAATAGTAGGAACTTACATTATGATTTCAAGTAGCCCTATAAACACCATTGAGATAATTTTAGGCCCTCTTTTAAAAATATTTTATCCAAGCAATTTTAGGTACTTTATGATCTAATCAAAAAATATAATTTGTATTTTATAAAATAAAAATTACTTCTTTTGAAACTTACATTAGATTATTAAATTATTCCTTAATTCAAATAGGGGCATGGGGATTTCTTAAAACAATATTCTTTAGAAGGGAAGAGCTTTGCAACTTGGATCAGTGTTGAAGTTAGGGTTTTCAACCTAGTAAATGGGGGAAGACTCTTCTCCCCCCAAGTTCAGCCTCAATACCCTTCATTAACTCTTTGCAGTGTTCTAGAGGCTTCCAAAAGTATAATCGAGGTGAACCGTGTAATGCCCCTACCCCCCCTAATATTACCAAAAAACATGTTCTAGTGGGTGGAGAAATTTTGAAGACATTTAGTGACATTGTCACTAAGGAGGAGGTTCCTATCATGGCGGAGAAAGATTCATAGCAAGCTCCAATAACAATGGTGTGGGCTTTGACAGCAATGACGGAGAGAGAGGCAAGGACTTCTCTTCCCTAACTTTGAGGCTCCCCATTCTTCCCAATGATATAATGAAAAGTGTGATTATTTATGAAAGAGAAAAGCTTTAAAATATGGCCTTCTTTTTTGCTGTTGTGGATGTTAATAACACAACATCAAGTAAATTTCTTGATATTTTTTTTGTAAACACCTAGCATAAAAAAGAGAATCACCCTATCATTATGTCATATGATATAGAAGGATTTTTTTTTGGTATTCTTGAGAAACCACAAAATGCAACAAAAAAACATGAAAAGACCATTTTGGAAAGTGGGTAAAAGTGTTTTTAGAGCTATCTCTTGGACACTTGGGGAAAACACATATTTTCTTCTAGCGCTATCCATCCTAGAGTGGTTGTTGATAAAATATATTCCTCATGAGCTTTGGGCTCTAATTCCACAGTCGCTCATGTTGTTAGGCACTGTGATGAGAGTGGACAACCCAGGTTTTTCCCTCCAAGACATGAATGCAAGGGTTTTAATTTCCCTCATGCTTAATTAGGAGATACCAGAATTTGTTGACATTCATTTGGACTATGGAATTCATTCTTTCCAAATTGAGATTATAGGAAGATTGGGAGCTTTCTATTTGTGTAGGTAGGAAGGAAACATGAGAAGAGATTGTCTCATTATTCTGAAAGGGAAAACTAAAGGAAAACCTTACCCTAAAAGACCAAACAGTAATTTTGTCTTAGATGTTTCAAAATAAGTTGAGCTGGTTGGTAACCTTATCCCTTCCTCGCAACACCCCTTCAATCCCTCCAATGAACACATTGATTTCTTTGGTATAGAATTTCCCAACCAGCCCCCTAGAGCAAGTGGTTATCCTCTCAAATTCAACCACATCCCCTCTAAACTCGGTGGCTCTAGAAAACCCCTTCAACCCCTTACAAGGAGTGGGTGAAGGAAATGTGCAAACCTTTGTAGAAAACATTGAATCCCTTGTTGATGTTTAGATTGACTACAACAAGAATAATGGTGGTACCACTGTTGGTGCACCCAAAATAAATGCACAACATCTTGAAATTGAAAAACTAAGGAATAATTTTTAAAAAGCATCGATGTAGAGGCAAAAAAACCTGAAAAAAAATTCCACCTATATAAAAAATTCAAGTTGACAAAGCCAAAAAGGAATGAAAGCCCTAAACATATGCTAGTTGAAGGGAGCATCATAGAGAAAAGTGGCCACCAATGTGACATTGGATGCTCCCAAGGCACTATTACACATTTAGCCTCAGGCCCTAGTGTGGTAGAGAACTCTAAAAATTGCACAAATAGTAATGGGTGGTAGTACCTCGAGAGCACCTGAATGCCAGGTTGGGAGACATGAAGTAGATGCTCCAAAATAAAATGGAGGTGACAACACAAAAATGGGGAAGGGTAGGAATAATTCTGGTCATGTCATAGAAACAGTTAACAAAATGCAAGAATTTTTAAACTCACTAATAAAAAGGAGTGATGTTTCTCTAGAATACCCAACTCAAAAAGGGGATGGCTAGGAGGGCAGTAAGATTTTAGGCATAGAGAAATCACTTGAGAAAGGTGGTAAAAGTGATGGTGATGCAACAGGACCTACTAGGTGCCTAGTTGAAGAGCACAAAACTCAAGAGAGTGAAGGGGTTACCCTGAACTTACCCCCAGGCCCAAAAAGAAAAGGAAAAAAATAATTTGTCATCAAGATAAATGGTGACAGTATTAATTTAAGTAAGAATAAAAGGAAAAAAAGAGCCTTTTGCTTCCTATCCCGAGCATGAAGAGGTTGGAGAGTGATGAAAATTTTCCTAAATTCTTTAAGATGTTTAGGAAAGATAAAGAGACATGTCCCAATTTGGTTGCCAATAAACATTAACTGCACTACCTAGAATGTGAGGGGTCTATAATCTTTTGATAGGAAATACCTTATGAGGAGATTCCATAACCTAGAAGAAAAAAAATACTTTGTGCTCCTATAGTAAGTTAAGTCCATTGGATTCACACTTGAAACTAATCTCAAGTTTATTTGGAACAATGCCTCGGCCTTGATCTCCAAACATGACAGGGGAAAAGGGAGCACTACTATTTTAATGGCCAAGGCTTGGAAGACCTACCTCACAAGAAGTGGGTTATCTCCATGTAATAGGGTTGTGTGGGAAACCTTTGAAAAAGAAGGATTCAAGTTTGGATTATGCTCCATTTATGCCCTAAATGACTATAGGGAAGACACTAATCTTTGGAAATGGCTTGCAACCTTTCCAAATGTTCCATGGATATTTGGAGGGGATCTCAGTATGGTAGAGTAAATGGAGGATAAAAGAGGTGGCCTTGATTTTTATTGGGAAGGAAATGAAAAACACTTTTGGATGAGGCTCAAAGGGTATGTGCAACATCGTCATGGAAAAAACAGGCACATAAGTGGCGATGAAAATTCAAAAAATCAGAGTTAGGAAAATTGACGTAAAAATTTGAATAAGTTATCTATATTATTTCAAAAATATGTAAGAATAGAATCTATAGAAAATTGAATGTAGTTTCTAAACTACTAGGTTTATTTATATTTTTTTAAAGAAATCTATTTCGTGAAAATTTGAAATTTCAATGCAGTAGTACTTAAATTTCAGGTGAAAAATAAGTAGGTGTTTTTCTGACCACCCTAACCACAATAAAATGATAAAAAAAAAATTATAAGATTTTAGATATAAGTAGAGGACTCATGTCCTGATGTGATGCATATTTTTTTGTAATTTATTTCGAGTAAATAATTAATTATGATTTTTTTATTACAACTTTTAAAAAATATAAAAACTCTTATGTTTGACTACGTTAACTTGGTCAAAACTTCATGAAATTTTAATCTTTTTAATCCTCTAGCATGTGAAGCATAGAATGTGACGCATGTTTTGGATTAAAAAAATGTGATATTTTTTCAAAGCTATAGATGTTTTTCAATCAACCTATCAATCAGGATTTTAGTCGTAATTAAAATAGAAAATGAATAATAATTATTTATTAAATTCAAAGTAAAGCATAAATTATATTGGTAGAAAACTGAGAATCTCCTTTAAAAACCCTTTTTGTTTCATGAATTCTGGGTAAAAAAATTTGCCAGCCACATGGGCCATCATATCACTTACATATCGCCACTTTTTGGCCCATCATGATCCTGCACATACCCCAAAAACATAATTAATCTATTTGATCCCCTAGAGAAGAAAAAATATCAATGAAAGTTTGTGTGGTACACCTAGTGCAATGCCCATAAAGGTGGAAGGAGGATCTATTGTAGACTTGATAGGTTTTATGTTATCAAGGATTGGTATAGATTCACCCCTTTGGATGGGGGTTAGGGTGTAATGGTTTACCCTTACACTCTCTCTGACCACCACCCAATTAAAACAAAACATTATTCTGAACTCAAGCAAGAAAAAGGAAAGGAAGAAGGGACAAAGCTTCTTCCTCAATGTTAGTCAATTAAATGATGATAGTTTCAAGGCTACCACTTGCACCCTTAGGTAAGTGAATAAGAGTCTTCTTGGAAATGTAGGGGAAATTAAAAGCTGGGAGGCCAATGTTGAGGGGTGGAGATTTCTATGTCAAACAATTGGAAAATACAAGGCATTAGAAAGGAGGAAGGAGGAAAACCACCTCGAAGAGAAGTTGTTGGAAGCAGAGATAAAACTACAAAATAACCTAGCTTATATGAATTCTAATGAGGAAATGGTAGTTGCAAAGAATGCTCTTCTGATATTACAAACACATAAGCTACAAGGTATAAAATTAAGGGCCAAACTCAACTAGCTTGAAAACAAAGATAAAGGTTCCAAATTCTTCTTTAGATTCTTAAAAGAGAAGGGTATCAAAGAAAAAATTCACCAAATAAGTCAATGTGGCACTCTCTTCACCACACAAGAGGACATATGAAAATAGTTCTTCCTCTTCTTCAAGGATCTCTTCTCCTCTAAAGGTGGCTTTGAGGAAGGAATAAATGCAAGGAACCTCATTAAGGGGATTATTCCACCCAATATCTCCCAAGAGGATGCTATACTCCTAGATAAGGACATCCGAGTATGTGTAGGATCATCATGGAAAAAATAGGCCCTTAGGTGGTGATGAGAATTTAGAATTTATCAGAGTTAGGGAACTTGACATAAAAATTTGAATAAGTTATCTATATTATTTCAAAAATATGTAAAAATAGAATCTGTAACAAATTGAATGTAGTTTCTAAACTACTAGGTTTATTTAAAAAATAAAAAAATCTATTTGGTGAAAATTTGAAATTCCAATGCAGTAGTACTTAACTTTCAGGGAAAAAATAAGAAGTAGGTGTCTATCTGACCACCCTAACCACAATAAAATGATAATATTTTTTTATAAAATTTTAGATATAAGTAGAGGACTCATGTCCCGATGTGATGCATATTTTTTTGTAATTTTTTTCTAAGTAAATAATTAATTATGAATTTTTTATTACAACTTTTTTTAAAAAATAAAAAATTGTATGTCTAACCACCTTAACTTGGTCAAAACTTCATGAAATTAATTTTTTTTAAATCCTTTCGTATGCAAAGCATATAATGTGACACATGTTTCAAATTCAAAAAATGTGATACCATTTGAAATCTATAGATGTTTTTCAATCAGCCTATCAATCAAGACTTTAGTCGTAGTTCATATAGAAAATGAATAATAATTATATATTGGTGGAAAGCTGAGAATCTACTTTAAAAACCCTTTTCATTTCATCAATTTTGGGCAAAAAAAATGTTGTCAACTACATGGGCCATCATATCACTTCAATATGACTGCTTTTTGGCCCATCATGATCCTGCATATACCCATCCACAAGGAAGAAATCAGAATTGCTATCAACTCAATGAGTAATGATAAATCCTCGAGGGTAGATGGTCTTCCGGTTGAATTATACACCTTTTCAGATTGGATATGTGAAAATATCTTCGAGGTTTATATGGAAGATTTTGACAAAGCCTCTTTGGGAGATAAAATTAAAAGGGGAATAATCAAGTCTATAGCCCAAGGAAGGAGACAAAACATGTATCAAGTACTAGAGGCCAATAACACTCCTAAATGTATCCTACACAATTATGGCTAAAGTTCTAGCATTGAGGCTATTCAACATCCTTCCTAAGTTCATTAACAACACCCAAATAGTCTTCATCAAGGGGAGGTATATTTTGGAAAACCTCATCTCCAATTTGGAAGCTATGGAATGGGGTAGAGTCTCCAAGCAAAACATTGCCATGCCACTGCTTTATTTTGAAAAGGCCTATGATAGAGTTGAATGGCCCTTTCTAAGAACCACCCTAGAGGCATTTAGCTTCCCACAACCTTTTTGTACTATGGTATTTACCCTAATGATGGATACATTTTCCTAAGTGGATATCAATGGAGTTCACTATTTGAAAAAATTATATTGGAACGATCAATAAGATAGGGCTTCCCCCTAGCACTAGCCCTATTTGTAATAGCTTATGATGCATTAAATTTCTTGCTAAGAGACAATGTAACACTAAAAATAAGAGTTTGTTTGTTCCAGACAACAATGAGCTGCTAAATATACAATTTTTTGATGACATGGCCATCTTTTTAGATCTAGAGGAGAACTTGGAGAGGTTACTTGGTAACCTTAACCTGTATTTCAAAAATTATAGTGTAAAAATTTCTAGGGAAAAATCCATTATTTTTGGATGGTCAAAAAATCCACCAGATTGGTTACAAAAATTTGACTTCCAGTGGGGAGGCCCTATTGCAAAGACGGCTACCATTGCACCAAAATATCAACCTGTTAATGCCCGATACAATCGTTGGATTTATACAAGATCCAAGATCCACAAGAGGTGGTTAAACCATGTCACGAAGCCCGAGCGCTATGCTAGCCCATCTCGAGGAGACCAAGGGTGACACCTTGCAACAATCCTCCCTAGCCCAAGCGAGGGGTTTGAACCTGTGACCTCGGCTTTGATACCAATTTTTGCAAAGATGGTTATCGTTGCACCAAAAGATTGACTTGTTAATGCCCGATACAACTGAAAGATTTATTCAAGATCCAAGATTCATAGGAGGCAGTTAGACCATGTCACGAAGCCCGAATGTTGCATTGGCCCACACCGAGGAGACCAAGGGTGACACCTTGCAATAGGCCCAAGCAAGCAAGTGAGATATCTTGGCATCACATTTGCAATTAGCCCATACTTAAAGGACATTTGGGGTTGGATCAAAGAGAAAATACAAAAGAAAATGGATAGGTGGAATAGGCATTACCTTTCCCTAGCTAGTAGATTTTGGGTATGCTAGAAAATCTTCTCCTCTTCAAATCTATCTATTTTACTTCCATATGGTCCTTTAGTAGTTATCAAATAAAAGAGATCCAAAAGAAAATCAATGGATTCCTTTGGTCGGATGGAAAAGGGAAAAGAAATAAAAATGCAATCAGATGGGACTGGTGTTGCATGGCCAAAGACTAAAGAGGGATGGATCTTAAAGACCTAGAAATACAAGCAATAGACTTAGCTAGCAAACGGATCTTTAGATCTCTGGTAGGTAATGAGCCATGGAAATTCCTAATAAGAAGCAATATTCCAATGGCCACTCCTAGGTTTGTAAAATCATGGAAGAACCTACCATTTAGTGTTCTTCTATACAAACAACCCATTATGTTTTTTGGTTCAAAGGTCTTCAAAAGAATTTGGAAGGCATATGAGAGAATAAAAAAGGATGTCTCCAACCCTAACTTTTTAAACTTCAATTGGAAAGCATTTCATATTTCCAGGTCCATTTGGTGAAACCTGGAACATAAATGGAATCCCCTAGAATTACTCCAAGGATGCTCAGCCAATAAATGGGCTCAAGTTGAGATAAGAACCTTAAATGATATCTTGGTAAACAAAAAACTAAAGGAATGGTAAGTGGTACAATCTAAATTTCAATTATCCTCTTCTAGCCAAAGAACCTACTCAGTAATAAAAAAGCATGGGAGATAGCCCCCCCTCTCAACTTGAATAGTCCAAACAACATGTTGGAAAACGGTTGGTTTGGAAAGGAAACATACCAATTAAGAACATCCAAGCAAAGGTCATATATAAGGACTTATCTCATGATGTGTCTCCAAATTAATAGCTCAAAAAAGTGTGGGAAACAAACTTAAACAACAAAAAATGGCAAGAAATTTTCTCTCTAGTCCCATGTTCTTGATCCTAAAAAAGCATGTCTAAGATGGTTAATTATGTTACAAAGGGTCCCAATCAAATGGAAGCACGATGATATAGAAATCTACAACATTTGAAAATGGTCTAAAATTCTATATCACCTCTTTTTTGAGTGCTTGTATGCAAATGAAATATGGAATCTCATATGTAATAATCTACTAATCTGGAAAATAAATGGAAAAGTAAACTAGAAAGAAATTCTATTATGCAATGACAAAAAAATTGGAAAAGAATGTAATTTATTTTTTAATTTTTTGGCTAATGAAGTTCTTTGGCATTTGTGGAAAGCTAGAAATGGGGAAAAATTTAATTGGCAAAGGAGAATCTTGAAACATAGAAAAAGGGGGCTATGATGTCTAACCCTCTTTTCTATTATTTTCATTCAAGAAATGAGATCTAGACCTTCAAGTGACTATCAACCTAAAAAGGTGAGCCAAGTCAAGATTTGGGGATATTGTAATCTCTCCTTTATACAAGGATAGGGGTGGTGAGTCAAATCATACTTTGGGGAGAAAATGAAAACTAGAAAACCAACTCTAAACCTAAATCTACAATTTTCAATGAAGGAAATAATCATATAACGAAAGGAAAATAGGGAAATCTCTAGAAAAACTAAGAAGGGAGAATGGTGTGCACTTGGTCAAAGTTTGTTGTTTCTATAACTTCATCAGGGACTCATTCACCAAGTGGAAAATGGATCTTGGTATACTTGTCTGGGAGGCTCTTAATCTGGAAATGAAGTTTGTAAACTATGAAAATTTTCTTTCCCGAAAGCCCTAACAAGGACTCATTCACCAAGTGAGGAATGGGTCCTGATAGGCTCTTTTGAAAAACTCTGAATCTAATCTATAATTTCTAGATCTACACTCCCTTCCTATAACTTTAAATTCCCACTTTCAGATCTAGATCTGCTAAATAATCTGCAAACCAAATTTTGAAGCTTGTTGGTGGATAGGGGTTTGCCTCAGTCAAACCCCAAGTTTGGTAATTAAACCTTGATGATAAATAAAAATTTGAAACATAAAATGTTTGTGCGATCCTAACCTTAAGTGTATCTAAGATTAAGATCCTTATTGATGCGAAGAAATCCTACTCAATTGTGTTAGAATAGGATCCTAAAATGAAACATCGACAATGCAAGTGACCTAATTTAGGAGATCCAAAATCCCCTTAATAAGCCACAAATCTGAAAATACCTCTCTTTTGGTTGCAAATAGAATGATCATAGAAGATGGAATCACTTAGGAAACAAGCCATTAGGCTTGGTTGAACGTCTTGTGCATCTCTCCAAAACCTAGAATCCGTCGTGATTATCAATAGGCATCTATCATCACTCCTTCGATAATGTTTGATCTTTGACACAAAATGAGCTTGGAGACCTATAATGTTGCTTGAAGAATTCACTCTTGCTTGCTTCTTGAATATGAATGCTTGATCTCATGAGAATTATCTGGACTCTTAGATTTCTTAGCTTGAAATTATGTAAAATAACCTTATATTTATACTTAATATTTAATCCTGAAATTCAAATAACACAAGCTGACATCAAATCTAGGATTTGAAATCACTAAAATCCCACCAAGACTATGTTCAAAAATGGGTGTCCTAAGTTAAGGAGGACCCATTTTCCATAGGGCGAATGGGTCCTAGCACACTTAAATAGGATGTCTTTTGGAGATTGTGAAATAACATGCCAAAAGAGGGTCCTAGGACCTAGTGAGGACCCATTCACCGAGTGGAAAAAGGGTTCCAAGTCACTATCCTAGGACACAAACCTTGCCAAATTAAGTGTTCTGAAATATTATTAGTGAGTGTTAGGATTTATCTCTCAGAAAATGCAATAAATTAGGCTTGGATTTGAATTAAAGGGTCCAATTAAGGAAAATTAACCTCAATCAATTAATAAAGCCGTAGATTAATGTGAAAGTATAAAGAAACACTTTACAACATTGGACACCCTAAATAAGGCATCATTAAGTCCATTTTATTAAAAAGGTCCCTAGACTTAGTGTGAATTTGTGAAACACATTGCAACACTCAATCAAGGCAACATTAGGCTCATTTATTGTTAATTATTCTCGAATTAAGTGTGAAAAAGGGTTACTTTTTTTGACACTATAAATCCTTAAAGAGTCAACAAAAAGACTCATATTGTTTGAGATTGCTTCACAAGTAGTGATGATAGTGAAGGTTTTTGACGGAAATTTTCTCAAAATCATGAAAGATGGAGTGGTATTAATCAACCAAAGCGAGATCAAGTTTGGGCACAATTGGCAAGTGGGGAAACCCATTCTGGCTGACCTTCATAGTTTCACTTGAAAACTTCTAGAATGAATTCAATGAGAAGGCAAAATTTGATCACGAATAGAACCAAGTGAAAGCTCCAAGACTCCATACAAATGAGAACTAGGAAGTGTAGGAGGTATTCTCATTTGATGAACTAGGGCTACAAAGACTCTTGCTAGTTGGAATGATCTCGATACTGTTAGTGAAAGTAGAAATATGTAATTAGACTATTCTTTTATACCTCCACCTTTTGTATATGGCTTAGAATTTATAAATGCTTATGGTACTTAGTCATTTTTTGAATGGCACATGGTGAATAGAAGATGTAACTAGATATGTTTCAAGTTCCTTTTTGTATATCATTGCACAATCCTCTTTTGTACAATAGCTCATAAGAATGCATGCATGTGATGGGTAAGATGTAAGGGGGGATAGTGAACTTCTAATACAGGGAAAATATTGAACATGATATCAAATATGTAATGTTTTGATGCTCTAATTTTACTACTCTATCATTAATACAAAAAAATAGGGGCATGGCATATATCCCTTACTTAACCAAGCTAGGATCTTGCCTATAGATATCAAATCAAACTAAAACATGTCAATATTTTGTCTAATTTTAGTCCAATCGTAGAGTTGGCCCCTAGTATTAACCTTATGTAGGGTTATCAAATTTGGTACAAAATTGTCTCAATATAGTGTTATGGTAATATTCATAGCATACACTATTTGAATCAATATCTTCATGGTCTTATCTATTTAAAAGAGGCACCATAGGATCAAGAGGAATGTACTAATCAAATATGTTTGAGAGAGTTTTATTGGTGGAAATCTAACCCTCAGGTCTCATCAAGCCTAAGATATTTACGGATACCTTTACTACAAAAAAATAAATGGGTGACTCTAGAAATAAAGAGAGAGATGATGAAATAAAATTAAATAGGAAAAAGTGAGAGAGTGCATCCCATTAGGTTGACAAAAATATGTGCTACTATATATTGGTCTAAAGTGAGAAGTGGAGGGAATGAAGTAAGGACTTCAGATGGTTCAAAATTTTTACCTGAGAGTCTAATTGATCTTAAATTTTATGTGGATTTCAATCTCAAAGAACTAATTGTGATGCCAACCAATTTTTTTTGGTTGAAGAAATTTCCAATAATTTTCAAGGTTTGCTTTAAGTCATCTAAGGCCTCAAATTGAGGTCTTAAATATTATTTTAAAATTTCCCATGATTGTGTTTTTATTTAGTTTCAAAAAAAATAATTCTTTTAGATGAGAGAGTGTACAATTAGTCTTAAATCTATTATCTTTAAACAAATAGTTAATTTCATGGACATGTGAATAAGCATGTAGAGTTACTAAAAATAGTAAGTTTGTATTAGGGTAGATTATGTAAGGCGTTTAGTGGTTAAAATACTTTTTTTAGTCTCAAAAGATTAGAATGGATAATTGATGAGAAATTTGGGTTTTACATTTGAAGGATATAATATTTTACTTTGAACAATGTGAATGAATTCAATGATGTGAGCTTGGTTACATGAGGAAGACATGTGCATTGTTGAAGTGTGGCTTGTATTTGCAAAAATAATTGTTTCTTGCATGGAAGAAGCCAAATAAATGAAGGTGTTTTTTGAGGACCACCCTCTCTACAAGGAAGGAGTGTCATAAATATGGTAACAATATTTGATCATTAGGGAGTTGTAATATTTGTTTCACCACTCTTTTCAAGATGAAGGAGAATTTAATGAAAAATGGGGGTGTTGAATTGTGGCATATCTTAGTCACAACATGAGGGTATATATTTTGGAAAACCTCTAAAGGTGTGGTGATGGTGATCCATGTATTTTTCTCTACATTATATTTTTGCATTACATTAAGTTATTATTAAAAATTATTAAAAATGGTATTTAAGTGATGATTTTATATAGCAAATAGCTCTTCTAGGAAACCTATTTATAATAATTGTCTTCTTAAATTTTCTTCCTCAATCTACTGTATGATGCAAGCCTTCTCTTAGATTTTTTCTTGATTGATTATTTCAACAAAATTATTTTTTCTTTTAACTTGCTTAAAGTGGCCTTTTCCAAATCCCGTCTAACTCTAGGATATATGGTCCTATAGTATGTTATATGTATGAGATATAGATAGAGAGAATATGAGCATAAATCAACTTGGAGCATTAATCGAGATACTTAGCTTTATTTTTATTTCTTTTGCTCATTTCACTTGTGTTTCATTAATTGATAATGTTTGTTTTCATGTCTTTTCTTATTTGTTTTGATTATATGTTAGGATATTTGTAGCTCAAGAATTAAAGGGCATAAATCATGCGTGTTCTTGTGTTTTTTACTTCAAATAATTTTAATAATAAAAAATAAATGCTTAGAACTAAATGAAAAATAAAATATTAAATAAGATAGTGAATGTTTATCTTGTGTTTTTATTTTTTCAATAAATGAAAAGAAACTAATTAATGAATATTTATTTTTAATTTTATGCGTTTCAACAATGCATTCAACTATTATGGTATTTATCAACTAAGAAACTTAAAAATTTGACAACTCTTTTATGTTTTCCTTATTGCTTGATTTTTCAATTTGATTTATTTTTTGCATGTTCAAATATGAATTTCTACTCTAGTTTAAATATTGACAAATGTATGGTTTTTAAAAGTATTTAATGTTGTAATAAAATTAAATAATCCACTTTGCTACTAAATCTAAGAAGCTATAGTAGAATGATGTAGATGATGGGAAAGATGAGTTATTTATTAAATATTATATCTTTCTTTTTGAAAAATAATTATCTTAACATTTTAAGAAGAAACTAATCCAATTGTAAATAAATAAATAAAATAACACACCTAGGATTTCAATGCTCCTAAATATTGAAAATATTTTGGTTAGTATATTAGTCCAAGTCAAACTTTGGAAATTTTTCCTCCTTTCCCAACCTTGGATACACAACAACACGAGAGGCAATTAGCAACGAATTTTGCATTGGATTTTAGTGTATTTTGAGTACATGAATTGAACAATTTGGCTGGCACTCAACTCAGTGCAAACAGGCATGGTCAACTTGACATCAGATTTTGCGCAGACTTTTTTGTCGAATTTAGTACCGACTTTAATGCCAAAAAATCATAGTGCCTCCATTAGCGCCTAAAATAGTGCTAGGAAGTAACATCGGAAATTGTGTCGAATTGGGCGCCCAATTTGGCTTCTGGTTTTGCTTCCATTTCTACTCCCATTTTTGCTTCTAGTTTTGCTTCTAGTTTTGCCTCCAGGTTTGCTTCCAATTTTTCTTCCAAGTTTACTTCCAATTTTGCTTCCAGGTTTGCTTCAATTTTTGCTTCCAGTTTTTCTTCTGATTTTGCTTCTGGTTTTGCTTCCGATTTTTCTTCCAGTTTTTCTTCTGCTTTTTCTTCCAAGTTTTCTTCTGGTTTTGCTTCCAGTTTTGCTTCTGGTTTTGCTTTTGGTTTTGCTTCTAGTTTTTCTTCTGGTTTTTCTTCCAAGTTTGCTTCCGGTTTTTATTCCAGTTTTGCTTCCGATTTTTCTTCCAGGTTTTCTTCCAATTTTGCTTCCAATTTTTCTTCTAGTTTTGCTTCCAGGTTTGCTTCTAGTTTTGCTTCCATTTTTGCTTCCGATTTTGCTTCTAGTTTTTCTTCTAGGTTTTCTTCTAATTTTTCTACCAGATTTGCTTCCAAGTTTTCTTCCATGTTTGCTTCTGATTTTGCTTCCAAGATTGCTTCTGGTTTGCTTCTAGTTTGGCTTCCATTGTTGCTTATTTTTTTCTTCTAAAAATGCTTCTTGTTTTGCTTCCATTTATTAATTTAATATTTTTTATTTCAATTTAATTAGTTAAATATATGGTGCCTCTTAAATAACTCATATGATTATAGAGTAAGTAATTTAATTATTTAACTCATATGATTAAATAATAATATAATTATTGTAACATTATCATCATCTATAATTAAAGAAAGTGAGTCAAATGTCTATAATTTAATTGAATTTAACAACATCCATCTTGAGCAGTAAATTAAAATCATCATACTTAATAAATATCCATCAAAAAATCATCGACCACTTTTAACATATATAAATTGACAAGTCAATACTGATAAGATCATCATCATATATAAATAAAACAAGTGAAAGTCAAATATGTCAGTACATCAAAAACATGTCAAAATGATACATGTCCAACAATTGACATAAGTGAAAATGATACATGTACAAATGATATAAATAAAATTGATAAATTATGTAACTCAAATTGATACATGTCCAAATGATATAGTGAAAATGATACAACTCAACTATATCATACTATAGGCTGTGAAAATGATACATATGATAGTAACCATGAAAAGAGTCATCATAACGATATATCAGAAATGATCCATGATGTAGTCTATATGATCATGAATGTCACTAGTTACTATCACCTACTGTATCATCATCATCGTCGTTGTCATCATCATCATCATTGCCATCGGCCTCGGTGTCTTCCATATCTGCATCATCATCATCCTCTGCCATGTGATATGTATCGGAATAACCAATATTTTGTGGATCTATATCATGTTGAGGATCATCTTGATCTTCTGGAAGACTCGTGTTCTGCAAAAAAAAACATTTAAAATGAAAAGTTATTATTTATTTATTTTTGTTGGTAAGTGCTACCGATGTGGGGGTATCTCCCTTTATTTATTTATGTAGAAGAATATACAACAATTACATTATCGAAAATTAAGGCATCAAAATCACCTTCCAAAACCTATGACATTTACATTTATGGGTTCTATATTAAGATGAGATCTAGATTATTCTTGTTGAAGCCCACTCTGAATCCCAGAGCCAGCTCAACCAAGACCACCCATTTCATGTTGTCTCCATGTGTCTTTCATGGGTCGGGTGATGAAAATTTATTATTTATTTCATGCAATAATTTCCTTTTTTGTTATATATATAATATTACAACATATGAGATGAAACCATAATCATATTATAGCTTATCAAAGTGCACATACCATAATAAAATTTCAAAAAAGTTATATCTAATATTGGTGAGTCAAGAGAAACTTCATCTTTCAAAAACAAAGCCAATTAGGCTGGAAGACTTGTGGATCAGGCCAGAATTTGGTGGAAGAGGAAGAAAGATGACTAGAACATTGGAGACCCACCATAATGGATTTTAGTATTCAACCATGACATCAAAAGAAAGAGTTGATATCATGTATCAAAACATTAAGCATGCATTCTTCTAGCCAGTGGAGAAGGAGATGATTACTTTGCATCATTTTCATTTGCATAACCATATCACAACGTGGGAACCAAGAAGAGCAAGGATGTCCAGTTTTATGTGGAGGTAATGGATGTGGTCCAAACCTTAGGAGGGGAGATCTTGATGTCTGCCAAGAGGCATAAAGTTAGATGAATTAATTTCACCTACATGTTTGTCAAAGTTTACTTTCAATTTTTATGACTATTTTTCTTGATTTTCTATGGTCTACAGTTATGTCGTCTCACTTATTGGATCTTCTATTTCATTTTTTTCTATGGCCTTCTCTGTTTGATGTAGCACTTGACAATCCTACCTCCTTTCCTTAGCTGAGAAGTGGATTTGAATTTGGAAATACTGCACTTTAAAACTAGCTATGGTTTAAGGAGAGCTATTATAGCTTTTTTGTTGACACCCTCAATCTTCAACAAGGACTTAGATGCATGGACTGAAATGCAAGCTTTCAAACTTAGATTTGATTGTGAATAATTTGATTGATTATGGTTTTCACAGGCAGTTGTCTTTACATTACTATTTTGGATTGTCAATATGTATAATAGTGACTGCATCCTTATCAAGTCTGGCTACCCTTATTCAAAATGCCTTGGCCTTTGGACTCAATACAAAGTTGTGTATTGTTATTCCATATTTGTAACATGTAGGACATTTAAGGGGTACAACATATAGAAATTCAGCACTGTCATCCAAGGAAAACTTACATATGGTGTATAAAGAACAATAGAAAATGCTTTTATTAGGGTTAATGGTTTCTTCCCCCATGCTGCTGATATTTTCCCCAAAACATGTTTTTTTTAATTATTTCAACCCATCTCAAAATTCAATGTATTGATTAACATTTGTTACATATTTCAGTTGTTTATGCAAATGATGCATATATGTTAACTCGATCAATGTTGTTACTTCGATAGTTTGACTTCTATGACAACCAACCATTAGGCCATTGTGTGCGGGAGCACATTTGTGTTTTTAGTTAGCTTTTTTGGATAGCTCTATTGGGTGTTGAGGAAATTCCATTTATCTTTTGAATGTTAAGAAGTCTGAGTTTCAAGGATTTGTCAAGCGAGTAAGAGAGCTATGGGAGCAACGTCATCTAAAATATTTTGAACTAGAGTTTGATATACTATTTAGAGAGCTTGGTTTTCATGGAGTTCCTTTCAAAGCCTGTGATTTTATTGTTCCTATGGTAAACTGTTTGGTAGACTTGGCGGAGTTACCTTTCTTAGTAATCGCTATTAGTGAGATTGAGAATTGTTAACCTTGAGAGAGTAGGAATTGGGAAAAAGGCATTTTATATGGCTATTATTTTCAAAGACTTCAAGTGGGATGTACTTCACATGTACGCCATACCTCAATCTTCGCTTGATGGCATCAAGGAATGGTTGAACTCCATGGATATATAGTATTATGAAAGCAAAATGAACTTGAACTAGCAGCCAATTTTGAAGACTATTACTGATGATCCCTGAGATAAATTTATTGAAGATGGTGGTTGGGAATTTTTGAATATGGAAGCTAGTGATTCTTATTCTGATTTTGATAATTTAGAAGAGTCAGATCAAGGATACGAACCCTCTAATGTAGAAGAGGAAACAAAATCAGATGAGGAAGGTTCAGAAGATGAATCTCTTGTGAAGTCAGAGGAGGATGAAGAAGAAGAAGAATATTCTAAAGAGGAGGAAGGTAAAACATGGGATGAATTAGAAGCCAAAGCCAGAAATGCAGATAAGGAAAAAAGCAGACGAGTCTGACAGTGAAGAGGAAAGGCGGCAATGAAAGGTAAAATCTATAGGGAAGTCTCAAGAACCTGATATTAGAGATTCAAGAGGAATGCCTACCAAGAGTCATAAAGTCAGATGAATTGAATTCATCTACATCCTTCTACTATTTATTTATGCACATAAATAGTCATCTTATAATCATAAGATTTGAGCTATATTTACTCATCCTACGTATCAATAAACAACTCAACACAAGAGATGAAAATTTACATATTAACACAACAATATCTAGCTAAGTTATTGAAACTCAGCTATTGATACCTTGTTCTCCATCTAGATTACAAAATCGTTCCACTTTTTCTTTTGTAACATATTCTTTTCAAATTTCTTTGGATGGCGGTCATATTTCTCATCCTATAAAAACATGGCACATGGACTAGTTAAACTAATTAATATGCAATCATTTACTTTTTCCAAGGAAATAAAAAAATAATATCATTTAACATATTAAATATACTTACAAATGTATAGATCAAGGCTTGTACACCTTTCTGGCCACTAGGATGCATGGCACAAAATTTCTCAAGCCTAGCCTTGGAAGCCTTGTCCTAAAACATATACTAATTCAATTTAACTATGCACAATTTAAATATCGTTTAATAAATTTGATATAATCTTATAAGAAAATTCAAATACCTAAATACTCTCCTCACCAGACTTCCTCTGTGCATCGAACTTCTCATATTCATTTACAAGCTATTTCCATACTTTCACACTTACATCATTTGGCCTTCTTTTCTGCCTTAGCTCAAGAGGGGTTTTTTAATCTTCTTTGTTTGGTTGCACTGAAATCTCTTGCAATTTTGAGACATTTGAAGCTTTATCTTCTTTATAGACTAACCTGTGTCAAATTCAGTCTCCATGTCATGGATAACTACTTTTTTCAGTTGCATCGGTATCTGTGAGAATGGAAAATGAAGATGGTATTTGAACTATTGAAGGAATAATTCCTTCAACCTATTCACAAACTCTTTCCCAATATCCGTCATTCGGAATTCCCCTGAAAGCACCTCATATTCTATTTTCATATTGTAGCTACCAATGCAAGATTGATAACATGGCGTGGTGGAAGAAGTTTGTGTCCCAAGAGTGGTTGGGACATTAGAATTCTCTACTCCCTATTCCACATTCTTAGAGTTTACTGTCACTGATTTCATCTTGGATCGTTTGCTCGATCCAGGATTGCTTGGGGAATCAATTGATCCCCTTTCACACAATTGATTTGTTTGCAATGTTTGAGGAGTATTACCAGATTTTTTTTCCATGTATCTAGCAAGTGTTGTCCAGTCCACATTAACCAATTTGTTCACTACCTCTACCCCCAATATGGAAGCCAATTCCTCTTTATCTTTTTTAGATTCATATCCCTATATATATATATATATATTTTTAAATTATATTTCTTCTTTTAAATTTAGAAATTAAAAACTAAAACAACAATTCCTCTTTATCTTTGTTAGTCTCATGTCCCTATATATATATATATTTAAATTATATTTCTTCTTTCAAATTTAGAAATAAAAAACAAAAAAGTAAAATTCAAAGAAACAATGGAAACATTTACAAAACTATAAATTGACATTGAATTACCTCATTATGGCTAGATTCTATTGGCAATGCTCTCTTCCTTCTAATGCTTGACATTTTGAGGTGACCTAGGGCAAATTATTTTCGTCCAGTCTGTGGAGGCAAACGAAGTACACACTATTAGGTATGAAATTTTTCATCCAATTTATGGTATGAAAATTTTTTTTTGTGGGAAAATATGTTCTTTGGGTTTGCTTAGTGTTGATAACCTAGGGCAAATATGTTCACTGGGTTTGCCTAGTGTTGATAACCTAGGGAAAATATGTTCGCTAGGTTTTCTTAGTGTTGATAACCTTATCATGAAAACTCTTTCATAATGAAATCTTGCACGAATTTTTCATGGCATCGATGACTATGGCACGACTGGGAAAAACCAAGAAATTTATGCGTTTATTTTCAGCAGTTGCTCAGCAGTGACCGACTCAATTCCCTGATTTTCCAAGCAGTTCACTATTTCCTTGATACCCAAGTTAGGGAAAGAATACAAAGGAATCTTGGCTTCATGCTATAATATTTTAAGCCAAAGCTCAAATGGGTAGGGTAAACTTTTTTGTTGGTTTCTCAAGGGTTTTACAATACATAATGATGGGACAATTTAAAGTTTTCCTGGACAGGTTAGGTCGTGAACCAGTAAACAATCATGAATTCAAATGCAATACAAAGAGTAGTAAAAATTCACGAATTCAACCAAGAAAAAAAAATTGTAACCTTACGTATGGTGTCACAAACTAAATTGAATTTCTCATCAGTTACTGGTAGCGCCCTGCTCTCTTCCTTCACGCGGCATTTTTCCCTTTTTTGTCATCTAATTTCTTTCTTCACACAAGAAATTTTTAAATTTTCAATTTTGATTTAATAGTTGACGCTTTAGTCAACATTAGTTAATGCCAACTTTAGCGACGACTTTTGGCCATTAATGTAATCTATTTGGGGCACATAAGGTGGTGCCAAGTGTGCCTGATTTAGCACCTATCATTGTTGTATAGTGACTATTTTTATTGTTGTGTATCACAGGATCCAAAGTGTTGGAAATAATTCCAACTCTTTCCTTGTTTTTGTGACCACCGTTGTCCTGTGGCTCCTTCATCAGCTCAATGCGGTAGAGTAGTTTTTACCGTGGTCCCGCAAGGTGCTTCATCCTTCTCGACAGTAGTGCAATGAAATATTTTGTGGCGGCACGCAAGTCTTCCTTCTGTTCTTGGTGGTGTTGCAGTGACTCCCGCAAGTCTTCTACCAGTGGTGTGTGGTAGTGTGGTGACCACCGTTGTCCTGTGGCTCCTTCATCAGCTCAATGCGGTAGAGTAGTTTTTACCGCGGTCCCGCAAGGTGCTTCATCCTTCTCGATGATAGTGCAATGAAATATTTTGTGGCGGCACACAAGTCTTCCTTCTGTTCTTGGCGGTGTTGCAGTGACTCCCACAAGTCTTCTACCAGTGGTGTGTGGTAGTGTGGTGACCACCGTTGTCCCACGGCTCCTTCATCAGTTTGGTGTGGTAGAGTGGTTTGTACTGCGATCTCGCAAGTTTCTTCTTCCTTCTCGGAAGTAGTGCGGTGAAATCTTCTATGACAGCATTTTTATTCATAGATGAGGCCATGGAGAGAGGATGTGGATGGCGTAGAAATACTAAATCATTGAGAGGAAAGTGGGTGGAAATAGATGAGACAACATAATCTATAGATACAATAGAGGTAAGAAGAGAAAGCAACCTCAACCAAAGGAGGAAGGTGTTTATGAATTCACAAATGCTACAACATAGACAAGATATCAATATGTCAAATATATGACTAAAGTGAGGTTTTTTGTTGGATAGCATACTCATTGAAATGATATAATTGGTGTAATAAACATTATTTACTATGTCGTGTATTATAGGGGTGAGACGAGGTCATGGCAAAAAATCGTGTCATATAAAATGAGGACACAACGGATGAAGCGGGACATCAAGTCCTCAAATTTTGACTTAACTTAGGAAAAAATGATTTGATGACATTTTGTGATACGTCCATCTTTTTTCACAGTATTATTGAAATTTATAATGTATTATCCAATCTTGACATAAATTAATGCATGTTGTTGATTATTTTAGATGGAGAGTGGAGCAAATGCAGTGCTTAAGTGTTCAACTAGAAAAAGAAGAAGATATGTACGGGTATGTGTAGAATCATCATGGAAAAAATAGGCCCTTAAGTGGCAATAAAAAATTAGAAAATCAGAGTTAGGCAACTTGATGTAAAAATTTTAAGAAGTTATCTATATTATTTCAAAAATATGTAAAGGCAACTTGACATAAAAATTTGAATAAGTTATCTATATTATTTCAAAAATATGTAAAAAATATAATTTGTAGAAAATTGAATGTAGTTTCTAAAATACTAGGTTTATTTTTTTAAAATAAAAATCTATTTGGTGAAAATTTGAAATTTCAATGCAATAGTATTTAAATTTCAGGGAAAAAATAAGAAGTAGGTGTCTGTGTGACCACCCTAACCACAATAAATGGATAATATTTTTTTACAATATTTTAGATATAAGTAGGGGACTCATGTCCCGATGTGATGCATATTTTTTTGTAATTTTTTTTGAAGTAAATAATTAATTATGAATTTTTTATTACGACTTTTAAAAAATATAAAAACTCGTATGTCTGACCAACTTAACTTGGTCAAAACTTCATAAAACTCATATTTTTTTAATCCTATAGGATGTGAAGCATAGAATGTGATGCATGTTTTAGATTCAAAAAATGTGATACCATTTGAAAGATATAGATGTTTTTCAATCAACCTATCAAACAAGACTTTAGTCGTAATTCAAATAGAAAATGAATAATAATTATTTATTAAATTCAAAGTAAAGAATAATTTATATTGGTGGAAATCTCATAATCTTCTTTAAAAAAGCTTTTTGTTTCATCAAATTTGGGGAAAAAAAATGTCGTTAGCCACATGGGCCATCATATCACTTACATATCGCCACTTTTTGGCCCATCATGATCCTGCACATACCCGTACATGGATGTGGACTTAAAACTATTAAATCGCCTAGAAAATAGTGGGTAAAGAGGATGTGACAATGGATACTACAAACACAACAAATTATTGAACTAAAGAAGAGGTAGGTCAGAACTATAGTACATGTGATGAATACTTTGAGAAAATTGTTGTTTGTGGATGTTTTGTATGTCGTGGAAAGAAACAATTCAAACGAGTGATTGTACAAAGACATCACATATATGATGAGCTTCAAATTGGTAGTATGCCTCCTATAATTGATTAAAAACAAAGAATGATAAATGATTGTGGACTGATGTTTTATAAACTATGTTGTCAAAATTGTGTTTTATTTAAATTATTGTATAAAAAAGGTAGTCTATAAAATAATGTTCCATTATTCAATTGATGTATATATGTTCATAAAATTTATATTTTAATTTTTTAAGCCATATTTGATTATATTTCTTTGAAATTGATACATTTATGATTTATCCAATTGTTGCCAAACATTAAATAATGCTTCTCTTTGTTGATCTAGGTACAAGATTTTGATGAAACGCATACTAATACCCAAGATCAAACTGGGTTATTAAGATTTGGACGAGATGATCCTAAACCTCAAAATTTAATGCTTTGGATAGAGGTAAGGAATGGGTCCTCTACAACTTTCTAGGGTTTTTAACCTAGGACGAAGAGGGTTTCTCTTTACCAATCGGGGGCATTAAATCTTGTGATTCATTCAATGCTTTAGATTGAATATACAATGGAATATGCTAAGTACTGAAATATAATATGAAAATCTAACTACTTAACTTAAACTAAGAAGGTCTATGCTGGAAAACACATAATGTATTATAAAAATGCTAAATGAAGATTAAACTATGTAAACTAGCCTATAAAATCGAATGAGTGCACCTGGAGACTAATGTAGGCGAAAGAGGAGATTGTGGAAGCCTTGGAAAATCTATAAAATCTATGTTTTGAACTAGCTAGGACACTTACGCCAAGTGGGGCGACCTAGCCCCTTTTCAAGAAAATTGTTTCGAAAGCCATTTCTACCAACTGGGTCTCCAAATCTATATTTTTTTGTGTCGGGAACCTCTAGTGGGACTAGGTTACTACTATGGGTGACCTAGTCCCTTTCAGCTTTTCTGGAAAACTAAAAGTGGACATAGAGGCCTCAGGTTTGTGTTATGTTTCTTCACGGGAATCTGAACTCAGATCTGTGAAATAACCTACAAAATAGAAGATATTTGGATTTCTAATGTGGGGTTTGCCTTGGTCAAACCCCTAGTTTATATTTAAACTTGTAATGGAATAGAAAATCTACATAAACCCTAGCCCTAAGTGTGTCTAGAACTAGGAAAACCTAAAATAAAGAAAAACCATATTCTATTGTGCTAGAATAAGATGCAAGTAATATATTTGAAATGATGCAAGACTTCAACCCTAGAAACCCTACACCATTGTAAATGAATATAACAAGGAATGCCAATGGGATGCAAACCTCAAATCTACAAATGGGCTGAAAGTAGAAGATGGATTCACTTTGAAAACAGTCTTTAGGTGTGATTTGGTGGCTAGTTGCACCTCTTCAACCTAGATTTCTCCATGAATCTCCATAGACATCTATCTTCAACCTTTTTCAATGTGTGTTCTTGAATGTAGAGTGAGCTTGAAGACTTGGAAAATCCCTAGTTTTATGTCCAAAAGCTTCAACTTTGTTGTGGGAGAGATGAACCTTCTTGAGGAAGATGTTTTGCACTTGGTTCTTGGAGTTGGATGTGAAAAATGACTAAGAGAGAATGGAAAAATGACCTAAAAGCAAGTATTTATAAGCAACATTGACCTAATTGTCAAGAATTTTGACCTAAGAGGCCGACACCCATCAGGAATTTTTGATAAAATATTCATTTTCCCGCTTGAAACATCAAAAATTCTCAAAAAGGTCTAGGTTGCCAACTTGGGCGACCTAGTCACACTAAGGGATCTTAAAGAGGGAATAGTGGTTTTTGATTAATTTTGATATTGCTTGTCGGGGGTTGAATGATCCCTTAGGTATAACAGGTCTCAAATTCAAAATTAACCAACCTTAGGGGCCTATAAATGTTGTTTTAGGGTGATAGTTGATGAAATGGGACCTAAAGTAGGACCAAAACTGGCACAAAATATTCCTTTTCTTCAAAGGTATACAATTTTTGGTGACACATTTAGCCCCCACTTTAGCGCCCATATGAATCTACATGCATATGTAAGCTAAAGGACTCTAAAAAAACAATGCACCTTATTTTCATAAAAGTATACTCATTGAAAAGGCGGGAGAATGAAGGCCCCAGTGTAGTTATCTACAAAACCACAACGTTAGCAACCACATCCTGCAACACAAATTCATTAAAATTCCTAGAAATCCTCTTATCTAATCCTTAGAGATCAAATTTGAGGGTAGATGTATGCCCCCCCTTGATTCTGGTTGCTTTACGGAGGTGGAATCAAGGTAGCAATCTAACCACATTGAATGAGGAAATGCATATCAGAGGGAATTTCCAAGTACCATGCCTCATAATGATAGGTGAATGATGATGTATGGCATGGAAACAAAATTCTAATGCAACAAAAGACATTAAAAATGGAGTTCACTAGCACCTGGTATGTTGGCTTGAATGAAAAAGCACACTAAAAGGCTAACAAAGTAAAAAGGTATGATTGTGCACGTGTGTAAAAATGAGTTTGTTAAAAGAGATGAAAATAGAGTAAACATGCACTTATTGGCTCATTTACCTTTTGCAGCATTGAAGAGTGATGAGGAGAGAGTGAGAGGATTCTGAGCACACGTGATTTCACCCCTACGAGATTGGATGTGTTGCGAGATCAGGTGGCGAGTGGCAATCACCAGCATGAGGTCAATTGATTCTGGAGCCTTTTCTTTGTGATTTTTCAATTAGAGAATGAATTTAATTATTTTTTGAATTAGATTAGGATCTTGGAAAAAAATTCACAAAGTGTACCTTTTTTTTGCAAAGTGTCCCTTTTGTTCGCAAACTATCCCTTTTGTTTACGAAGTGTCCCTTTTCTTCACAAAGTGTCTTGTTTCTTCGTAAAGTGTTGTGTTTCTTTGTGAAGTATCACAAAAGGGTTCTAAAGTGTCTAGGGCCATAGGAAAATCACACTAGAGCAACATTAGCACACTTGCATGATGAATTAGAGTAGAATTGATGAAATTAGATGATTTAGATAGCATATTTTGATGATTTGTATAGGTACCCACTCATTCTCATTAGCGTCTAGGCGATAGAAAAAAAAGTTTCCTAAGAGACTTAGCTCCAACTTTATCCATAGCAAAGATGGAGCATCTACAGGCAGTGGGGATCTACAAGGCATATCTCATGCCTTCGATCAGATATCATGATGTTATGTTGATGGCTTTGTGTGAGAGATGGAATGCCGACACATGCACCTTTCACCTACCAATAGGCGAGATGACCATCATGTTAGAGGACGTCCATCACATACTCTAAGTCCCTATTTGGTGGGAGTGGGTGTGGCTACAGAGGGGAGAGTCCTTCCGGGAGCAGCGGGCAGACATACAGTACTACCTCGAGGGTCTAATACATGATGACAGAGTCATACGGCAAATTGAGCTAGCGATGTTACTCTACTCATGAGCACCAGTGGTGAGGTGGATTATGATGCACACCATAGCACTGGTCCTCTTGTCGAACAAGGGAGCAACACATTTGGAGGGTGGTTTGGTACATCTGGTACAAGGGATGACAGAGCATCAGACTGTATATATGTGGGGATGATGCATTCTCACACATTTGTACTCTGATCTTGGTCAGTTTGTATTTTGGGAGCTTGATAGAATGGTACATTAAACTCTCTTACAGGTATAGTGCTTAGAGCATATCACATGTACACAACCAGTTGGCTTCCCATATCCGACAGCAGTGAGCTATCCACGAGCATTTGGTTATCCATTATGATGACTATGGTAGTATGGTGATCTACACTTTTGGAGGGTGAGATTCAACTGATTGGATAAGGAGGATATCTTGTGGAGGTTGTACCAATTGATTCTATAGTGGCTAGATCATACCAAATAGATGAGAAGGTTATAAATTAGCAGATTCCTGGCAGGATGGCATGATCGTGCATAGTGTGGTTGTTCTACTATAATCGGGTTATGAGGCATTTTGGATAGGTATAGACACCACTGGAGCAACGATCATTGTTCAAGAGGTCTGTTTGAAGTGCTTAGAGGCTAGGGGATACAACATAGTTCACACTTGATGATGTCATCGAGAGTGACTCAAACATTTTAGATCATGACCAGCCACTTGTGGATGATGCAGATGATGTTGGGGCCACATGGGATCATGAGGAGTGGTAGAGAGCATCATGATTAGAGCTAGTATTCTTGATGGATGAGCTAGTGGGAGAGGTAGAGGCTATGTCAAATGAGGGGGAGGAGAGGGAAAGGATAGAGTTGAGGAGACACGATACAAGGCTACTGACATATTCACTGATATTGTTGATGAGGAGTACAATGAGGATGGAGACCCAGATTATGACAGATAGGAGGGAGAGGAGGAGGAGGAGGAGGAGAGAGTAGAGGAGCCACCCCTGAGTGATGTTGATGATGCAACAGCTAGGGACTGATATGAGCAAGGAGAGGTCTCACCTGTATATCTGACTAGATCCTAGATAGTAGTAGCAACAAGTGTTAGCACTCATAGTCAAGGGGAGGCAAGCAATTCATCCATTCTCCTACATAGGATGAGGTGCACATTCTACATTCCACTAATGATATAGGTGATGATATTGAATTTTGACGTGTGTATGTGTTATACTTTAATGTATGATTTAATGCATATATATATATATATATCATGATGTTACTGAATAAATTTTTGTTTTAATTTTGCAGGGCCTATGAAGGGTTGGTGAGAGTTCCTACATCAGGCATCCATAGAGATAGTGTTTGTGACATTCGATGAAGAGGAGATGGATACTGACTATGTGCCCCCACCGATCATGGAGCGAGAGCCAGATACCCTGAGACCCTTCGCAAGATTGTGGGTAGATTATGAGGGCTTGAGGAGGCAGATCCGCTAAGTGAGGGTTGCACCATAGGCATAGTCATCATAGCCCCTAATAGAGGTGGAGATATTGGAGAGAGAGGTGGCACAATTACAGGTAGAGAGGGACCAAATATCATGTGAGTAGTGGTTGAAACTCACGCAGATGGAGGAGATAAATTTCACGCTCATATTTGGTGGATCACAATCATGATCATGCACAACTATCTCCTAACATCCTGCTACAGATGAAGCTCGAGTACCAGATCCCAAGGGATCTGGTAATCACAGTCCTTAGTGACACTATATACTATGATGATATGTACCAGAATAATTTTTGATATATGTATATATATTCATTAGTATTTTAGATGGTGTAAGTTATTTATGTGAATTTTAAATTGCAATGCGATTAATTAAATATCCTTTGGTAGAGTATTTAATTAATAGCAACATGATTTAACAGAATGTATGTGATTGGAATAAAAAATATTTATAATGTATATTAGATTCAATATAAAGAGGAAATATGTTATGTAACTATGATTTTAAAGTAACATAACACGCAAGAAGGAAAAGGGCGAATAGTATGAAATCTAAAGTAATTATAAAAATTAATTAAATAATCACTTTAGTGTTCAAGGCACATGCATAATGATTTGTTAAGAACAAAGCAATGAGGAAACCCATAGGATAAAATCCGATAGCTTTAACAACACTACTCTAGGATTCATACCATTCAAAAGGGGATTAGACAAAATACCTACACAAATGTGCGACATTGATGGGATCTTTAAGAGGAGTGCCATCATGCTCAATTAAGGTATAAGCTCTACATCCATAATTTGTATTGATCACATAGGGGCCTAGCCAATTAGGACTAATTTTACCTTTTTCGGCGTAATCGGTAGTGATGTTACATTGGTTTTCATATAAAACCAAATCGCCTTTGTTAAATTTTCTAGGAATGACACCAACATCGTGTTTGTGTTGCAATTGTTTAGCGTAAGATTGAAGATGATCAAGAGAATTGATGTGTTTTTCATCAAGCATTTCAAGTTGGTGTAGACATTGTTCCGCATAAGTGTCATTATCAAAAACACCTTGGAGAGAAATCCTCAATGTGGGGATTTCTAACTCTAGAGGTCAGATAGCCTCGGTACCGTAAACAAGGTTGAAAGGGGTATTTCCAGTAGAAGAATGAACACTTGTGTGATATGCCCATAATTCATATTGCAGTTGTGTGTGCCAATGTTTTTTGGTTTTGATTAACAGTCTTCTTAAGGATTTGTTCTAGGATTTTATTAGTACTTTTGGCTTGAACATTGGACTGAGGGTAATAAGGTGTTGAAAATCGATGTTGAATATGGAAGGTCTTGAGAAACTTCTTTACATCATTGTTCTTGAAGGGGGTACCATTATCCGAGACTGACACGGAAGGAAGGCCAAAGCGAGCAATAATGTGTCCAGTAAGAAATGACATATCACCTTAGCAATTGTGGATCGGAGGGGAATAACTTCGACCCATTTGGTGAAATAGTCGGTAGTAGGGATAATGAACATATGTCAAGAAGAAGAAGGTGGGGATATTTTTCCAATTAGATCCAATCACCACACTGAGAACAACTAGATAGGTATTTGGGCATGAAGCTTAGAAGCAGGAGCGTGGATCAAATGACTATGTTCCTAGCACTGATGGCATCGCTTAACATACACATAGCAATCTATTTCCATGTGTTTCCAGTCATAACCCATGCGAAGGAGTTTTTGCAATAAGATTTTTCCTCTGAAATGTCCTCCACAAGTACCAGAATGGGATTGTTCAAGGGAAAGATGAGTTTCAACATCCTTGAGACATCATAAAAGGATTCCATCAAAGGATATTATGTACAATGTATCGGCAAGGACTATATAATTAGTGGCTAACTTTTTGAGGTGAATGCAAGTATTTTTGGTTGTAGGTTCAGGAATAGTACTGTATTTTAGATCATTATAGATGGTATCATACCATTCACACTAATTATCGAGGAAGGTGGGACAAACATCATCAAGTCTATCACTGATGGACGGTTTCATAATAGGTTGGATGGTAAAGACTAATTTTTCAGAAGGATCTATAGGAGATATAAGAGAGGATACACTATCCATTGCACCTGCGTGGTGATTGTCTTTGTGAGGGATTTTATCAATGGTGAAGGAGGAAAACTACTCTAAAAATTTGAGAACAAGATCCTTATATTTTGATAGTTTATCATGTTTATTTTGATAGATACCATTGATTTGTTTAATCACTAATTGTGAATCACCATAGATCTTGATATCCTTAATCCCCATGACCAAAGCAGTGCGTAATCTAGCGATTAATGCTTCATACTCAGTTGTGTTGTTCATACATAGGAAATTGAGGTGATAGGATAAGGGAATAGGATTTCCTATGGGTGGAATTGAACTAACTCCAACAACGAAGCTTGTTCTACACTTGGATCCATAAAAGTACAATTCCCATGTAGGAAGGTCTATAGTAAACACATTTTCATCAAGGAAAGAGTCATTGGTGGGTAACACTAAAGGTGAAGGAGCATCAGCTAAGTGGTCGGTTAAGGCTTGGCCTTTGATTGATTTTTGAGCAATAAACTTAAGGTCAAACTCGGTTAACAACATGACCCATTTAGAAATACGTCCTCAAAGATTTGTTTTATTGAAAAGATATCGAAGAGGATCAATTTTTGTCATCACTTGTACTTCAGCGTTAAGTAAGTAATGTCACAACTTACTAGTAGCGAATACAAGAGCCAAACATTTTTTTTCAATTTTTGAGTAACCGGTCTTCTAATCAAGGAGCATTCTACTAATATAATAAATAGGATTCTCTTTACCATAGGGATCTTGTTGAGCTAACAATGCAACAAGAGCATGGGTGGAAGCAGTGATATAAAGGATGAAAGTTTGGCTGGGTATAGCAGGTTGTAAAATAGGTGGAGTTGTGAGGCATTCCTTTAAACTCTCAAAGGCCTATTTACAATTATCATTCCAATCAAAATTGACATCCTCTTTAAGGAGATGTGTGAAGGGTAACGTATGATTGGCTAAGCAAGTGACAAAATGACGAAAGCCTTGTATTTTTCCTTGTAATATACGTAATTGGGAGATGTTACAATGTGGTGGTATCTTAATTATAGCATCAATTTTCTTTGTATCCACCTCGAAGCCTCTGTGAGATATGATAAACCCTAAAATTTTACCACTATCTACTCCAAAGACACACTTTTTGGGGTTCAAGCACATGTTATGCTTACACATACGTTCGAAGATTTGTCGAAGGACACTCAGATTATCTTGACGGGTTAATGATTTCACAATAATGTTGTCAACATAATCTTCTAAGATTTTGTAGATGTAATCATGGAAGATTAAGGTCATTGCTCGCTGATAAGTAGTGCCAGCGTTCTTTAAACCAAACGGCATCATAACCTAGCAAAATATGCCCCAAGCAGATGTGAAGGTCATCTTGTATTGATCTTGTGGGTTGATGAAGATTTCATTATACCCAGAAAATCCATTCATAAAGGATAAAAAAGCATGTCCAGTAGTGGAGTCCATGATCATGTCGATGTTAGGAAGAGGAAAGTCATCTTTTAAAGAGGCCTTATTCAAGTCTCTAAAATCCATACATATCCTAACACAATCATCGGATTTTTCAGCCGCAGCAATGTTTGATATCCAAGGAGAATAATCAATGGGGTGAATGAAACCCGCGTCAAGGAGTTTTTCAAGTTCTATTTTAACATGCAAGGCTATCTTAGAATTCATTTTGTGAATCTTTTGATGAGCTGGCTTAGCATTTTCAGCAAGGAAAATGTTTTGGGTAACTATCTGGGGATCTATTCTAGGCATATCAAAATATTTCCAAGAAAATAGTTCAAGAAAGGTATGAAGCAAGGTTGCAAGATCCTCTTGCTCTTCATCATCTAAGCACTTCCTGATTTTAATGATTTTATCTTTGTCATCTATATCTATTGGTATGTCAAGGGTAACTCCCAAAGGGAGTGCATTAGACTTAGGAAGTTCAGGATCATATGGTTCCATGCTTGTGTGAGGTTCATTAACATTATGAATGGTGGGCTCATAACTTAGCATAGCATAAGAGGCATGTCTCTTGGAGTAAGAAGTTCTATCTGAAGCACCTAACAAGTGTTTCAAATTGTCGTCATCATGAACATAGGTGAATAGGGGAGAATCTGCATCAAGAAATTTTGGATGCTTAAGCATGAGGTTGGTTCTTGATGTATATGTTATAGTGTTTGTGTTGAGAGAGGTTCGTTGATTGGATTTTTTAGCTTTAGAAAAGGAAAACCCTAGACCGGTTTTAGTTCCTTGTTTATTAGGTTCAATGGGTACGTGAATGCCTTGTTCATGCTTCCCACATCCTTTACCATTATAGAATAATTGTTTCACAAGATCATAACCATGTCTATAAAGTCTTTCCATTTCTTGTGGTTTAGGGGGTTGTTAATGATCTCTCATCAAAATTCATTGTATAGGTTGCATGTTCTTCCAAGAGAGATGAGGTAGGCGGGTGGGAAGGATGCTCCTCTTGTTGGGTAGAGAGGAAAATTGATTATTCTTGTTGAGTATCCTCTTTTCATGTGACAATACACTCACCCATAAAGGAAGGGGTAAATTCTAAAGATCCCCAATCATCACCAAGTCAATTAAACTTGGGTTTATCTTCAAGTTGGTCCTTCTTAGGAGGGGAAATATTGGAGGTGGGAATTAAGGTATGAAGAGGACTTGATGTGCCCTTGTCAATTTGTAAGAAACTCTCAAGTTCGGGGTCTATGTCAATTTGATAAACTTTGTTATTATAGACATATTTTATTTTTCGATGAAGGGTCAAGGGTACCGCATGCATCTCATGTATCCATGGTTGTCCTAAGAGGAGATTATAAGAAAGGTCATAGGGCATGACATGAATAGGAGTTTACAGCATAACCATACCGATAGTAATGGGTAAGGTGATGACACCAAAAGGTTGCTTTGTAACATTGTCAAATCCTCTAATGGATAAGGGATTAGATTGGATTTGTGATCGATCGACATGTAAACTATCAAGAAGCTTCATGTTGCACATGTTTAGGGCAAAGCCATTATCAATGAGGGTCCTTTTGATACCTATCCGATCATACTGGGCTATAATCATAAAGGCTTCATTTTTTTCTTAACTCTAATGGACTGAGCCCATGTTGATAGAAAGTAATGTCCACATTAGTTGTGTTCATTTCATGTAGGAGAGCTTCCACATCATTAGAATTCATACCGGGAGGGACCACTATCTGTTCCAATGTTGTTTGAAGCATAGAATGATAGTTAGGAGAATTCTAAAGGTGATCCCAAAGAGATATCTTGGCGGGAGTGTTTTTAAGTTGTTCAACCAAATCATACTCCCTAAGTTGTGAGTTTAAATGAGGAGCCACAGGTAAGATAGGACTGGGTAAGGGGAGGGAAGTGGAGGGAGATGGTTGCTGGGGATGTGGGTTATTATGGGTATAATGAGTGTGAGCGATAGTATCATGCTTAGGGGGGTAAAGGGTATACTCAGGTATGGATGGGGTTGGAGGTGTAGGGGAAGGGGGATAAAGAACAAATTGAGGTTGGATGACATTGACATATTTTGTTTTAGGTTGTTCATCACAACAAACCATAGTGGATGAAGTAGGGGAGATAAAATCTTGAAGGACGTCATCTAACATACCCATATCATCTAAACTAAGAGGTTTGGAAGACAAGGGTGTAGAGTTTTTAACTATATCAGCACCAACCTTAGTGAATGAAGTGAGTGGGAGGAAGCCTTGAAGGGCTTCATCTAACTTATCGAAATTATCGCTACTAAAAGGTTTAGACGATATAGTATTCCTATAGTGAATAAGTGTGTGCATTATATTATGTGAGGTTTCTATGTTTTCAGGTATATGTTCCACTGAATTAACTTTGAAAGAACTAGGAACTAGAGCAGAAAATGAAACATGTAAGGCTCTAATGCTACTCATAAATGCCATTTTAAGTTAATAATAACCATATAACAAAGAATAAAAAATTGGAACCAAGCATAAACAGAAGGAAACTGAAAGTACAAAATCTAGAAAGAAAATGCAAGAATTATTGAAGAAAAATGTATATTGGGACTAGGTCGCCTAGGGTGGTGACTTAGTCCTGGTATGAGTATTTTTGAGTTTTTTATGTATTTTCTAATGAAAAATGCAAGTTTTTGGAATGTAATGTGTAGGGGTATATGATATATGCCAAATTTTTGTATTATGCAAGGAGATGAATGCCAAATATGAGTCTTGTTCACTAATGCAAAGTGGAAAAGCCTAGGATATATTTTTTAACAATGCAACATTCAATACAAGGCTAAAGAGAAGTTTTCTAGGATGCAAATGTAGACTAAATCAGAAGTAAGGAATGGGTCCTCTAAAAATTTCTACGGTTTTTCACCTAGGAGGAAGAGAGTTTCTCTTTACCAATCGAGGGCATTAAATCTTGTGTTTCATTGAATGCTTGAGATTGAATATGTAATGGAATATGCTAAGTACTAAAATATAATATGAAAATCTAACTACTTAACTTAAACTAAGAAGGTCTATGATGCTAGAAAACACATAATGTATTTTAACAACTCTAAAGGAAGATTAAACTATGCAAAATAACCTATTCAATTGATTGAGTGCACCTACAAATTGATGTAGGCCAAAGAGGAGATTTTGGAAGCCTCGAAAAATCTTGAAAATCTAAGTTTTGAACCAGCTAGGACACTTATGCCAAGTGGGGTGACCCAGTCCCTTTTTAGGAAAACAGTTTCGGAAGCCATTTCTGCCAACTGGGTCTCCAAATCTACAATTTTTTGTGTCAAGAACCTCTAGTTGGACTAGGTCGCCACTATGGGCAACCTAGTCCCTTTCATCTTTTCTGGAAAACTGAAAGTGGACACGGAGGCCTCGGGTCTGTGTTATGTTTCTTCACGGGAATTTGAACTCATATCTGTGAAATATCCTACAAACAAAAGATATTTGGATTTCTAATAGGTTTTCCTTGGTCAAACCCCTATTTTGTATCTAAACTTGTAATGGAATAGAAAATCTACATAAACCCTAGCCCTAAGTGTGTCTAGAACTAAGAAAACCTAAAATAAAGCAAAACCCTATTTGATTGTGCTAGAATAACATGCAAGTAATAGATTTTAAATGATGCAAGACTTCAACCCTAGAAACCCTACACCATTACAAATGAATGTAGCAAGGAATGCAAATCGGATGCAAACCTCAAATCTACAAATGGGCTAAAAGTAGAAGATGGAGTCACTTTGAAAATAGTCTTTCGGTGTGATTTGTTGGCTAGTTGCATCTCTTCAACCTAGATTTCTCCATGAATCTCCATAGACATCTATCTTCAACCTTTATCAATGTGTATTCTTGAATCTAGAGTGAGCTTGAAGACTTGCAAAATCCCTAGTTTTCTATCCAAAAGCTTCAACTTTACTATGGGAGAGATGAATCTTCTTGAGGAAGATGTTTTGCACTTGGTTCTTGGAGTTGGATGTGAAAAATGACTAAGAGAGGATGGAAAAATGAACTAAAAACAAGTATTTATAAGCAACAAGACCTAATTTTTGAGAATTTTGACCTAAGAGGCCAACACCGATTAGGAATTTTTGATAAAATATTCATTTTCCCACTTGAAACTTCAAAAATCCTCAAAAAGGACTAGGTCGCCAACTTGGGTGACCTAGCCCCACTAAGGGATTTTAAAGTGGGAAGAGTTGTTTTTGATAAATTTTGATATTACTTGTCGAGGGTTGAATGATCCTTTAGGTATAATAGGTCTCCAAGTCAAAATTAACCAACCTTAGGGGCCTATAAATGTTGTTTTAGGGTGATAATTGATGAAATTGGACCTAAAGTAGGACCAAAACGGGCACAAAATATTCCTTTTCTTCAAAGGTATACAATTTTTGGCGACATGGATCCAAACCATCCTTTAAACCATACCAGGGTGAAAAGAGAAAGATTGAAGAGAACACTACCACCTGAGAAATTTGAAGAGCTGATGAGAGTCACATACACTGATGACATGCCACCTAGCCTTAATGATGATGATCATGATAGTGAAAATGCAGTACATGAAGAAGGATTGAATGAAATTCTTACAGGTTTCTTTGGGGATGGAAACAATGATGATATGGTTGACAATAACAATGACAGCAGGGGTAATTACCACCAACGTAATGTTGATGATAACAACATCAAAGACTCCATCAAGCAAGCAGTGAAGACACCCATGTTCAAATCAGGTGCAAGTAGAACCTCAAAACTGACATGCACATTAATATTATTAGAAATCAAGTCACTATTTGGTTGGTCTAACAAAGGATTCACTACCCTACTAAAGTGAGTTGAAATCTATTTCTTAATTTGCATTGTCAATTGGTGTAAAAAATTCATAAACATCCATCAACTTCGTTTATATTTCTTTAAGGGGATTTTAAAACCATATATTGTATATAAACAGTCCTAGTATAGATTGACATATCAAACATGTTCATCATAATTAAAACATTCAATTGATTTAATCTCTGGCAATCTTACAAGGCACAAAAAACTAAAATATTCCCTGATGAGAATGTGTTGCCATCAACTTGCAGAGAGGCGTGTCTGTTGTTGGTTGAGTTGGGGATTGAATATAAGAAAATTCATTCATGTCAAAATAATTGCATTTATACAGAGATGAATATCAAAACAAGGTAGAATGCCCTGTATGCAAAGAGAAGAGATATCGTACAGATGTACAAGGTCCTACAATTCCAAAGAAGGTTTTACGTCACATGCCAATTATACCTAGACTTCGAAGAATGTTTCGTTGCAATTCACTAGAAAAATTGATGGAATGACATGCAAAGAACATGAGTAAAGATGGATTCATGCGAATTTTGGCTGACTCCCAAGCAATGAAATGAATAGAGGAAAAATGGCCAAGAAAATTCAAAGATGAACCCCATAGTATCATATTTGGTCTTGCAATTGATGGAGTGTGCCCATTCTCTTTCCTAAGCTCAAATTATAGTGCTTGGCCAGTCGGATTAATAGTATAAAATATTACCCCATAGATGAGTGTTAGAAAGGAGTACCTTATGTTGACTATCATTATTCCAGGAAACCATCAAGTTAAAAACATGGATGTTTATCTTGCGCATTTTATTGATGAGATGCAACTGCTATGGAAAGACATAAGAATTAATGACATATCACGTCCTCCATCAAATAGGTCCTTTATGTTGTATGATGTGCTATGTTGGACTATTCCTGATTTCCCAGGACTTGGTGTTTGTTCTGGTAAGATAAAAAAATTACATATTTACACTCATAATTTATTTTCATTCCGGCTTTCATACTTAGTTTTATACTATTTTTTTTATGTTATTAACATTACTTATTGAATTGCAGGGCTTCAAAAAAAGGGGATATTTGCATGTCCAAGATGTGCAAAAAAATTTCAAGGGAAGTATTCTAAAGATCTACATAAATTTATTTACGCAAACAATAAGGTTTTTCTACCACTAGATCATAGATTTAGAAATCGTCTGAAGAATCAATTTGATGAAAAACTTGAAAATAGAGGCCCTCCCATGATTATGGTCCAAGTGATTGGCTTAAGAAGTATGAAGATGTTGAATTGAATGCTTGGGAGGATTTTTTTCATCGGGGTGATTCAATTGAAGAACTAGAACAAGTTGTAGTTAATATGCTAGAAGGAATGAAAAGGAAATCCATATTTTATGAGCTCCCTTACTGGAAGGATCTATTAATATCTCGCCTATTAGATCCTATGCACATCTTCAAGAATGTCCCAGATTCTATATTTTGACATATATCAGGAAACGAGGACACCTTATCTTCGAGGAGAGATATTTCTCTTTCACGTACCAAATTTGGTAGAAAACATTTGTGGCCAAATAGGGAAAATGAAACATATGCAGAAGCTCCATGGATTTTGAAAAAAAAAAAGAGCTAGACCAGCTAAAAAATGTCATCCATTCAATAAGGACACCTACTGGCTATGGGTCATCATAGGCTAAAGCTTTTACAGTTGATGGACATATCATAGGATTTAAAACACATGATTTTCATAATTTAATGAAGGTATTATATATATCAACATTTAACATTTACTGGTAACATTGATTAAGCACTAAATTTAGTTTGATACTTTGTTGTGTGAGAAAAAATTACTAATGACCTTTTCATAAATGTTTTTGATAGCATCTCATGCCATTGGAAATTAGGGGGGATTCATACAGTCTTACAGTTGACTTAAGGAATACCATAAGTTGATTGTTAGCATTTACAAGGTATGTGGTTATATGAAATTTTCATGTGTGAGAGAAATAGAGATATTATATTTCATTTTAATTTATGACTAAAGGTTCATACTAATTTATTATTCTTATATTAGGTGGGTGACCTCCAAGGAGATCCATGAATCTGAAGTGCCAAACTAGAAGAAGGAAATTGCAGAAATTGTATGTGTATTTGAGAAGGATCTCCCTACAAGTTTCACGGACCTAAAAGTCCATTTACTTATACACCTAGTCGATGACATTGAATTGGAAGGTGTCATATCAATGAGGTGGATGTTTTTCTTTGAGAGGTATATGAAAACTCTTAAAAGATATGTCTTACAAAAGGTACATCCAGAGGGTTGGATGGTTGAAGGGTATGTATTGAATGAAGCATTTTTCTTCCTGTGTGAATTCCTTGGTAAGGATTTTGAATATGGCCCACGCATCTAGGATAAAGAACGAGTATCAGATATTATTGATGGAGAAAAAACACAATATAATGGTGTTGAAGTAGAAATTAGTAAGTAAATTCATGATCAGTGTGGTTTTTTTTCTTGCAATCATTAATTTACTCTATAATTTATTTGTCAAATTAAAAACATGACATTTGGAGTTTGAAATAAACATGTTGACATGTAATAGGTGTAGACAAAATTTCTATACTTGATAAGTTCATTCTATACCACATGGACTTTATGAACAAATGGATTGATTTGTATGATAAAAAGAGAGAAGAAGTGTTAGAAGCAAGGAGATAGTTTAAGAGATCAAACCCTAGGAATACTCCACTTCCCACTCATCTTCTTGGGGAATGGGGCAAAGATTGCACACTAGAATGGGTTACAGAACAAATTCAAAATCAAATAGAAGATGTAGGTATAGATTCAAACATAACAGAAGATGAAATCAACATGTCTAGAGGATGTGAAAGAAAGGTGCAGTTGGAATTTTACAAAATGTTGTTTCCTTACACTTTTGACAATATTAACTATTTTAATATTTGTCATTATATTTTTTTCACTGATATAAATGGTCTTTTACAGGCAAGGAAATATCCAGCAATGTGGGCATATGGTCGACATTATCATGTAGAAAGTGTAGATGCAAAGAGACGATCCTTCGATTATGGCATCATGGTTGACTTTAAGCAATCCAGTCAATCAAGCTCAAAATATAAGAATATAATTGAAGGGAATCTACAATATGCTAGGAAAATACAAGAAATTATTGAGTTGGATTACCACTCTTTTAAATGTTGTTTTTTTAAGTGTATATGGTATGAAGCATTTGAGAAGACATGAAGACATGATACCCATAGTGGATTGTTTTCTATAGATTCCTCATCGTTCCTACCGAAGGATAAGGAGCGTTATGTTCTACCAATTCATTGTGAGCAGGTATTTCTTTAACTCAAACAAGAAGTGGTACTTATCATTAATCTATGAATTCATAGCTTATTGTGAATATATACATGTGTTTATCAATCAATAAAATTGCTATAACATACGTCTAATATATGTATGTCATTCATGTGCAGGTTATTTTCTATGAAGATATTTTGGACCCGAAATGGATATTTTTCATACATTATGATCCAAGATTAAGGCATGTATTTGATGATGCATTAGTGGATACTGAGCAAAACAATGATGGAAAACAAAATGAGAGAGAGGGATTAGAGAAAATCGGAGAAATTGACATCCATGATGATGTTGAAGATGGTTATGTTCAGACACACGAAGACAACAATCCAGAGTTAGATGATGTTATGGAAGACAGCAATATGGATGGTATAGAATATGATGATCCAAATACATCTGGTAATAATATAGATGGTCTATAGTCAAATTTCAATGATGATGAAGATGATGTAGGTCAAGATGAGGATGATGATAATATTAAATACTTGATAGAACATATGAACATTGACAATGATACATTGGATGACATTGTAGCAAACAATAATATTAATGACCAAGACTTCTAAATTTTCAGAATTATTTGCAATCCATGTTTAAAAAAGGATGATTCTTATGGCCTAAAATTTCAAATTATTTTGTAATATTATGTTGTACTTGGACAATTGAAAACCTATTTTATTCTCCTATCAAGCTTTTTTGTTTTCCATTATAATTCTAGACCAAACAACATTTGCGGGGATGGCCTTTTACACCAATATTAATTTGTATGAAGTTCACGAACCTATTTTCAAGTAGTAAATTCATTTCATAGACAGGAAATGTAAAGGCTTCATTTAAGAAAAGATAAGTAGTCTCTTTCTGAGGGTAATCCACATGCAAAAAGTAAAAATCACATAAAAAAACAATTGTATAGTAGAAAATCAGATTCAATCAGTTATGTCTTATTTCACTTGCACACTTATCTGAAATGCATAAGGTATTCACCATACATTTCCCTTGACAAAGAAAACATGTGCTTTCATTTATTTTTATTATATATCTCAGAAGTGAAATTGTTGTTACATAATGATGCATTGAGAAAATAATATATACAAAAAAATGTAAAGAAAATGTTTGAAATTTAACATGAAGCCTACTGTGTTGTGCTGAAAGGAATCAAGATTAACAGGGACAAGAAATAAAAATAAAATTTTGATTATCGTACTTAAAAGTGAATAGGATATGAAAAGTGTGGACAATGATGGTGTTGAAACTGAAAACCTTGATTCTGATGACATTACTATTTTATGTCATTAGAGATAAAGAGCACATACAATTTTATATACATAGAAAATGATGATTTGAAACTAGTAAACTGAAAATGTAAACACTATAAGATTTTTCCTTAAACAATAATTCACATACTCACTTACAAAAAAGGGTGAAGCATTTTTTATTCTTGAAATTTGTTTTCTTTAATAGACATAATAGTAAAAGAATATTTACAAGTACAAGAATATATACACTATTTCAAAGAAAATAAGGAATGTTTCATAGAATATACAAGTACAAGAATATATACACTATTTCATAGAATATACAAGTACAAGAATATATACACTGTTTCATAGAATATATACACTATTTCATAGACTTCTAAATTTTTCAGAGTTATTTGCAATCTATTGGGTCTCAAAAATGTAGTTTTTTAGACCATAAGAGGGTGCCAATCTCTAAGAGGACTTTAATCCTTAATACGAACCAATTAAAGTAAATTATTTGAAAGGAATTTAATTCACACCTAACTAGAAACCAATCGAAGCATCCACATAGTAACAACAAATGTGCCATGATAAATCTTGCAGATTTAAACTTGGAAAGACCACTTTGGAGACAACAAATAAATAAATAAGAATGAAAATCGACACAACAATTGAATACTGAAAAATGGATTATGAGTTATAATGTATCTGCTCCATTATATTGCTCAAAATATAAACATACATAACATGAGTTCTTTTGATATGAATAACTGGATGAGATGGTCTAGTATCTATTCTAATGGATTGAAATGATGATGATATGATGATCAGAATTGAACCTTGGTTTCCCTATTTATACGAGAAGCAACATGCTTTAGGTCCATTCACAAAAGTTACATCATTTCTTAACTAAAGCATAATTAACATAGCATAGAAACTTAAAAAGAGTTTATTATTGGATGCACCACAGTCCGTTAATCATCAACAAGCACCTATGATCACCTAAGATATTTTCAAGGCTCAAGCACCATGTTAATGCGTCCACAACAACTAAACTCTAACTACCTCCTCATATAGCTCGTGCAAGGAACAAATTAACCTTTAATATGTGATCAATGTATTTCTCCTAGGCATAAGTGTTTGCATTTTGTAGAGTGTATGTCATTACATTCTCCAATCCAAAAATCCTCCTAGTTTGCTTATGCATTTTCCTAAGTACCTCATCCTCATCATTGATGTCATCAAGGATGCCTGGAAAATATTTTGATATCTCATTTTTCCAAGTTTCTTGATCTTTCAAATATGTTTCTTCAAAGAAATCTGGCATGGCCATACATAATGGTTGGCTAAAGTTACTCAATTCTTGTGTCAAGATATTCTGGAAGTTTTCATGTGTATTCATGAGGCTCTAACATTCTTGGAGAAAAGCATTATTATCTCCATCTTTTTCCTTGATATGGGATTCCATTTCCTTCATCCTATCAAGCAGTCTTCCATTCTCCATGAGGTCCTTGTATGTTCCACTATGAGCACGCTAGACACCATCTTCATGTTGACACATATCTTTGAATTTCATACAAATCATCCCTGATGCTACTTCAAAAGTAGTAGCCTTCAATTTTATTTTTAGTTCTTCCATTTCCTTTTGATCCTTTTTTAATTTATGCTTCCATTGAGCAGTCTCAGACATGGCCTCTAACACTTTTCTTTCATGTTCAATTCAAGGAGATTAAATCCTTGGAGAAGCAGGCAGCCTATCTTTGTAGTTGGTTAATTCTTGTTTCAACCTATCATTTTCCTCTATCAGCCATTGGTTATCTCTTACTAGCTTTTGGATCTGGGCTTTGGTGAATTTGGCTACATTCACATTCAATTCGGCAGTCTCCAAGGAATCTATCTACCCTACTCTTTGCACCAGGAGATGTCCAAAAATTTGATCATGGTCAATGAGAGAAGGCTTCGTGCCTGGGCGTAAAGAGCCCAAATTTGCAAAGTGGTATATTAGGATTGTATCCTAGCCCTATATAGACCCTATCACCTACTTCATCTATTATTTGCAAATTTGTATTCTTTCTCTTCAAAAATTTGTCAAACACAATGGTTGAACTAATATCCCACCCAGGAAGGAGCATATCTCTAGCTTTTTGCAATAATGTTTTTCCTCTCTCAATAGTCATGTTTCTCATTTCCCTATCAACTTCATGTTGCAACTCTTTCAAGGCATAAGCCTCTTTCTCAGGGTCAATATCCTTTAACCTTTCTCTTATTGGTCTTCCTTTATACTCATATATAAAGGAATTAAATTTAGGGGTCTACACAAAAGTATCATTTGCAAAAAAATTCCGACCAGCACAATGCCTCACATCATCTGATAACTCATCAGAGACTTCAAAGTTGATCACACTTCTTTCCAATGGCATATCATATTAGGGTATAACAAGAGCATTAAACTATGAGACTTCATTCTTCCTCCTCGGTGTTAGCTTCTTCCATGGATGGGAAACCAACTAAAAATCTCACTTTAGGAGTAGGCTAAGGTGATAAGTGATCTAGTGGTGTGACATTTTCTACTTGCCTCCTAGGACCAATGCCCCTTCCTCTTTCAAATTCCACAAGTGGCACATCTCTTAACAATTCTTCTTCATGGAGGATTAAATCTTCAATTATTTCTATGGGATCTTGTACCTCAAGGAAAGCCCCTATGTACCCTAGGTTATTATTCACCTTCCAAGCCTCATCCATCATAACCCTACTATAGGAATTCATTCTCATCAAGTTTTTTTTTCTTCACAATTTCTGATGAAATAGTCTAAAACGAAACTAGGCTCATACCCTTGGGTGATCCCACAATAGTGGTTTACAATTTTTGGCCAAACTCGACATTGAAATTATTATTTTTAACTAAATCTTCACATTTGGGCACCTATAGTGGCTAAACCATGAGGAATTTGAAGATGATGCAAACTAGAGTCTCATCACATTTTGTCTGTAGATTCTAAAAATATTTTTTTCAAAATTTTTGGAATAAGACTGCACTTATTTTTCCATCTCCCACAAAAATTGGTTTTTTTTTGAAAAACAACATTTTTAAAAAGTGACACTCACCATATACAACATTAATTTTTTTGAATTTAGATTTGTAACTGCAATATCTAGCACTTTCATTTGGTCTCATAGTTTTCTATTGAATATTTTTTCCTTAATAGAGTTTCAAAGTCAAACCAATTGCAATTCAAACATAAGTGGACTGTATACAACATAACATTTTCTGTATGTATCGAAAGTCAGTTTTATTTTTTTTAATGGATCAAGGACATCAATACCCAGCACAAACATATTTAAAAAAAAATTATTTTGATAATTTTCTATTTTTCCACCTGTGCAAAATAGAGAGCTTGATTTTCGGAGAAAAACATATGTTTAATAAAACTAAAAAAATACATACATAATAAAACCAAAACATATTAAAATTATATTCATGGGATAGCTCATTTTGAGGACTACCATAATCATTTAAAATAAATTTTAAATGAATTCATTTGATCCCCCAAAAGTTAAATCAAAAGTGATTTTTTATCAGCATTTTGATAGGTGTAAAGGAGACTCATTTATAGGTATGGTTTAAAACTAGCAAGGTTCTAGCCAAGGGGGTTTGATCTAAGGTGGTTTGATCAAACCCTCTTCAATTGGAATCCTTAAAATCGATCTTTTAAAGGCTTAAATCATTATATTTTCTAAAAATATGTGATTTTAGCAAAAATCAGTTCCTCTCATATTAAATTGTAAACCAGCTTTGTGGGATCACCCCCTTTCAATTTCTAAAACAAATTGGCATCACAAATGAAGTGTTTAGGATCAAACTTTTCCCTTTTGTTGCCAACTGGAAAGCCATAAAAATCTAGTTTACCACTAACCAATTCATAGCCCGAATCAAAGATAATAGTGAAATCACCAAAGGATAAAGTGGAAGGCATGAAATTTTTCCTCGCATATCTCTTTAAATGCATGAAAGCTAAAAATGACAATTGCCTTATGATCTCTAAATAAGAAACTTTATCTAGCATAGTTCTATGCAGAAAATAAGGTGCAACTTCAAATCTATAAACCTTAATAATAGTACAATCCCCAAACATGTACTAGTCCCATCAATTGTGATTTATCCCTACTTCATCGCCCATATCTTTTGGTCAGAGAAATCTTAAGATCTGTAGGGAAAGGTTTTAGTCACATTTGTGGCCTAGCATCTTGTATAGTGGTTTGACAAAATATTCCTCAAAATCTAGGTAGTGGGACCTCCCACACCTATTGTCCCACATAGAAGGCCTTGAATTTCCATCATTATCTAAGTCCTTTATTCTTAATTCCTCACCCCATATCCCCATCACCTACCCTTCGTATAATATCATGTGCATGAAAAGAGAATAGTGCTTGAAATTAATGGCTTCACTATCATTCTTGATGATATTGAGGGCATTATTGATGGCATTCAATAAATACTCTGCATAATCATAGGATCAGGAATTATGGCTCTAGATGTTTGTGGCTAAAACCATGGTAGCAATTTTCATGTTCTCAGGAACATCAATTCCCAGTACTTGACTAGCTGAGTAATAAGTGTATTGAAAGTATTTTTCAAACAAACCCACAGAGAATGGGGGCTTATCTTCACTAGAGAACCTCATAGTTTGGTTACCCACACCTTTAACCCTATGTAGAGGAAATTTACATCTCTTGTAACTTGTGTCCATGGTGTGGTATTCCTCCAACAAATCTTTGATTCGTAATTTTTTTTTCAGGAAAGTATCTAGCTGAAAAATCATGGAAATATAATCTCGCTATATGACCATGAATTGTGACCCATCAGGCAAATGAATTTCTCTCATCTTTGGATTGTAATTCTTTGACAACACCTTGATTAACTCTACGTTCACAAAGACGTTAGGTACTACAAGTTTACCCAAATTCAAATTCCACGGGTTTGACACTAGGCTATGCTGGAATCTCTTCCTATAATGATAAATAAAGAGGTCGTAACCCCTACACGGAGTCCATACATCTCCCAGATTTTTCTGTTTATCTTCTAATGTCATAGACGATGGGTTAAGTTGTGATATTCTTTTATATTTTCGCCTAGACCCAGGACACTGATTGATTAAGTCTTGATTCAATTTCCTAGCTTCAATTTTTTGTCTTTTTGCTTTTTGTTTGTCTAGGGTTTTTTCCATCTCAACCCTACTCATGCAATGTTTTCATCTACTTACTAAGAAAATAATTTGAGCTGAGTCTAGACCACTTACTTGGATAAATGCTACAAATTTCCAGTTGCCTACCATCATCCAACTTGGTTCTCCAAATACTTCAATTATAATTCACAATGATTTCAACTTCTTTGAGGCTGTATTTATCAAATTTCAGGACACTTCATACAGCCCTGGTTCATAAATGGTGCTGGCACCACCTTTATGATCAAGTTATTCATTAATAGCAGTAGTCTCATCGATATTTTCATTAGTCACATCAATCAGAATAATCATCATTTCATAACTATCGAAGAGACTTTTAATTAAAATTCCTATTGTTTCTTTGATATGCCGGAATGGCAGTGTTTTTCTCTTCCCTTCTACTATTTACCACACTACCTCCTTGCTCAAGGCTTCTTCCTGTGGGGTTGCGGTGTACACCACTCTACCACATATGTTTCTCACCTTCCTAGTGGTATAGCGGTGTATTCTTTTAATCATCACTTCAAGAGTGCCGATGAGAAAATCTTATTTGTCTTACCGATATCTCAATGTCTCATCGACATTAGATCTTATGTTCCTTTGATGTTGGTTTCTGGTGTCAATGAGACAAGTTAATGTCTATTGCCGATATGCCACTGTCTCATCGACAATTACTTCATTATATCCAAGATTTGTGTTTCGTTGAGCACTTGTAGATATACCTTGTCGATGTGACATAAGTGATTCTCTCCTCAATATGCAGGTATCTTGTTGACATCTCAATGTTTTATATTGTCGATGAGACATATAAATAAGTCTCTTTGACATAGGGGTGTCTCATCTACATTTTAGATATGTGTTTTGTGCTAATGTTGGGGAGAATTTTGAGGGACTCTCATCAACATGGTGTTGTCTTGGTGATATTCTATGAGAAATCATAGGAGTATTTCAAAGGAGGAATACACTTTGATGTTGTGATCAAGGGTTTTATTTGGAAGCTCACGTGAGGGATTTTATTAAATTTAAGTTATTATGATAGGAAATCTATGCATATGGTGGATGTAAGAGATGAGTGAAAATAGAAGTATGCAAAAATAATTAGGATTGAATTTTGTCTACAACACAATCCATGTTTAAAAAAAGATGGTTCTTATGGCCTAAACTCTGAAATGCTTCAGTAATATTATTTGTGTTGATACAAATTACCTATTGCAATATCCTTAAATTGTTCAATCTTTGGCATGAATTTTTGGTAGAAAAAATTAGGATTATTTGGATGTTTCTTCCATTCATTTTGTATCAACATATGTTCGTGAAGACACAAAATTTAATAGCTCAATCAGGTAGAGCTTTTGTGATTTTCAAATGAAGTGTAAGGTACATTTTTATTTCTACTACATTACATTCATGTGCATAAAAAAAATTAGAAGATTAAATTACTAGATTGCACTTATGTAGATGCATATAATATAGGAAATATTGCACAATCCTTTCAAAAATGTAGTCTTTATTGATAATGTAAATGTATGTTGTTCCACACAAGTCGTGGAACTGACTATTTGAATGCATATAATCGAAAAACTATACATTTATAGATACAAAAGAGAAAAATGCACATAAAGAGAAAGGATACCCGTTGTTGCCTCAATTACGAATCCTAGTTGCTTTGTTCTACATCATCTTCAGTCTTCCCACTTGTCTAAGCCTCCAATTTGATGTCTTCCTTGTTACTCCTAGGTTCCCTGCATTTGAGTGAGAAGAGTGTTGTTAGATAAATGAAGGATCACCAGTCAAAATATGTGCATACATTTATAAAAAAATATAATTTGATCATGTTGTGCATTCAAATAACTTGCATACCATAGATATCCAGGAAAACAAGAAAGTTATCAAACATATCTATCATATGCTCGGTTTTATCTAACATGTTTTCTCATTTTTTAGGTATAGATAAAATTAGGTTTTTATTTATTTATCTGGTTACAACATGTGGGCTGAAATGTGGCTCCCACAAGTGCTAAGCCCAACCTACTACCCTATTGTTTCATTTGAGAAGGATAATCACAAGTAAACCATCCATGAAGCGTTAAAGATCAACCTTTGCAAGGATAGTGGAGTATGTTGGTAAGGGGTAATCTCCTTATTGATAAATATTTATCCTTATTAATAAGAATATTCCACTATCAACATAGCCATAATTCTGACAAAACTGATCATCAAGGATTCCAAGATAGTTTTCATTAATAGTCTAGTTAAAAGTAAGCAGCCCCAAGCATCATAACAGTCACAAGAATTGAACATGAGGGGTAGTCATGTTGATTAAAATCTTACACAATAGTCATCACTTGCAAAGACAGAGACAACATGTTTCCACATAACAAATTAAATAGATTGCATGAAAGGTACAATGATGAAGTCCATAATAGTGAATGGTTCTTAAGAGGGATTGAAGGACAACATTTTGTATCAAGGAGAAAAAGGTAACCTCAAAATCTGTTGTACCTGAGTATGAAAGTACATGAGCTTCTGGTGATTCTAGATGGAACCTATAGCGGAAAAGTGTAGTCTCCATCTGAAGGAACCATCTTCAGAGCTCTTCCCTGAAATGAGGGTTGAAAACATTAGAAGAAAATAAATACCATAATTCTAAAGTAACAATTTGTATCAAGAAAAATGTCAGAAAGTATAATTAAAAGGACAAATCCTTACAATTGGACCTCAAATTGGACCAAACAGATTTATGATTTTATGTTTAGAATCTAGGAACTTTCTCTGTCGCAGCTTCATGACCTAAAATTGGATCTCCAGTTGGACCTATAAAATTTATTATTTAATCTTTAGAATATAGGAACTTTCTCTGTTTGATATTCACGACCTCAAATTAGATGAGAAGTTGGATAAGAATATTTATGATTTTATCTATAAAATGTACAAACTTTCTCTATCAGATATTAAAGATGTCAGGCTGGATCAAAAACTAGATAAGCAGATTTATGATTTTATCTTTAGAATGTAGGAACTTCCTCTGTCATATATTTAGAAATTCCTACACACAAGTTCTCCTTCAGAGCGAAAACACCGGAAGTGTTTCACACCAGATCAAGGTACAATCCAACCTGGTTATGACACTGATAGCAATCCAATTTTTCCTGAACCGTCCATACCCGAACATTGCATCACAAATTATTCTTCCTGCACATAAAAATGCCACATATTAACCCCTTCTAAATAAAACTCAAAATACCATGAAACAATGAGTCCCATATATTAGTAAGTAAGTAAGCAATCTATAGGGCATAATCTGATTTTATACAAGGAAGTTCATGAAAGGAATCTTCAAGTGATAGTGAGTGAGTTGTTTGAGATTGCAGTTTATGGTGCAATATCTAGTCTTAAAGGCAGTTAGCAAAGCAGTAAATGTGCAAGAAAATCAAATTGTAGACAACAAAAAATTCACAATGTTATCTTGCATAATGCCTTAAGTTTGAAGACAAAAATCTCATTGTATCTTGATGAAAGTGGTGACCTTAATGGTCAATCACTGGCAACCATGATTTTAAAACATGCTATTGTGCTTATGGAGGCAACATTTTAAGCAAGGAAGTGAGTGGTGGTTTGGAACAATGGTAGGTATGAAGGACTTGCTTTATATGCATACTATTCAGTCAAGCTTAAGACAACATTCTTAGAAGAGATTGAAGGTGTATTATGGAAATCAAGGGTTACCATGATAAAGATTAAAGCAAAGACTAAAATCTATTTAAAATCCACTGTCATGAAGATATTAAAGATGTCAAATGTAAAACCCTAGCAACTAGAGTAATGAACATAGTGTGAAAGAGGATAGTGTGCTAGGGCAGATTTAGGAGATCTCCACGTTATATAATCACAAGAAAATACATCATTTATTTATTTTTTAAATTAAAAGAAATTATTCTAAACCCTATATAGGACAGATTGATACTTCAAAAGCATCTGATTTATTTTTTAAAATTAAAAGAAGTCATTCTAAACCCTATATAGGATACATTGATACTTTAAAAGCATCTGAAGGAATTTGAGATTATGCAAACATATGTCAATTAAATACCTGGATTACAAATATTAGCACGGACATTGTAACCCTTGTTGATCAAAGAAGGAATGAGATAAACAACAATGAATCCTATGCCTCCTATCATGCACATCTCCTCACCATTTTCTATCATTCTTTACTGAAACACTTCTCCCTTTTGGCGAGCTATGCCTAAAAGTAAGGTTTCAACAAAAGTTTTATTGTATGCTTATTAAAATGAAAACTCCATTATGGTGGGCTATGCCTGAAAATAATATTTCGATGAAATTTTTAGAGTATTTTTATTAGAGCTTTAGAATATTTTGGTAGGCTATATTCTTGATTCCTTAAATGATTTATTCAAATGGATTGTGACTGATGTGATTTGTTGCATTTAGTGTTGTAATAGTGTGGTAAATTATAATGATGCCATGATTACCATACTATCGTCATCTCTTATTATACTCGTTGTGGTATGGTGGTTTTTTTCCCTTCCCTTCTACTATTTACCACACTATCGCCTTGCTCAAGGCTTCTTGCTACAGGGTTGCGGTGTATATCGCTCTACCGCATATATTGCTCCCCTTTTTTGGTGGTATAGCGGTGTATGCTTTTGATCATTACTTGAAGAGTGTCAATGAGACAATCTTATTTTTCTTACTGATATCTCAATCTCTCATCGACATTAGATCTTATCTTCCTCTGATGTTGGTTGTCAGTGTCGATGAGATAAGTTAATATCTCTTGTCGGTATGCCAGTGTCTCATCAATATTTTCCTTTGGCGGTATTTCTTTACATATCGGTGTAACTCTACCATGTCGGGGATACTCATTATTATGGTTGTGGTATGGTGGTGTTTTTACCTCCCCTTCAGTTTTTTACCACACTACCTCCTTGCTCAAGGCTTCTTGTTGCGGGGTTGTGGTGTATACCGCTCTACCGCATATGTTGCTCACCTTCCCAGTGGTCTAGCAGTGTATTCTTTTGATCATTACTTGAAGAGTGTCGATGAGACAATCTTATTTGTATTAGCAATATCTCAATGTTTCATCGACATTACTTCATTATATCCAAGAGTTGTGTTTTGCCAAGCACTTGTAGATATATCTTATTGATGTGACGTAAGTGATTCTCTCCTCAATATGCATTTATCTTGTTGACATTTCACTATTTTACATTGTCGATGAGACATATAAATAAGTCTCTTTGACATAGGGGCATTGTCTAAATCGATGCTAAACACGAAGCTAAACTCGAAGCTAAAGTTGGAGCTAAAAGTGGTGCTAAACTTGAAGCTAAACTTGGATCCAAAGGCGATGCTAATGGCAACACCACACTCGAAACCAATATCAGCACTAAAGGTGGCACTAATTTCAGTGAAAATTAGCACTGACTTGTCCTGATCGATGCAAATAAATGCCAAAAATAGTGCCATCCTGATAAATAGCATCGACATTTTCAGAAAGTTGGCAAAAAATACATTAAAATAGTGGGTGGAAGCAAAAAATGGAGCAAATCACAGGGATTTGTTGTAGTGATACTCCACTTCGTGGAAGAGATAATTGAGGTAGAAAACTAGACTAAAAGAAAATAGATAACTCTATGGTAGGTGATGATTAAAATCTTGGTAGCTTGGTAAATGTGAAAATAACAATCTTATAGGCTTGCATAGAGCTCATGTGTTGTGTATGGGATTGGAATTTTGGAAAATTTTCAACAATCAGCTCTCAAAATTCGTGTTTGTGTGGAGAGGTAAGATTTTCCAAAATAAATCTCAAAAGAAGCAACCAAAAAGGCTCATAATATATTTTAATTAAGATTTTAACAAGCTTGGATGTACATAACATAAAACTAGACTTGATTCAAGAGATAAAATTGGGTACAAATTTATAAAGAATAATGATGAAATCGCATAGGTGACTTGTAGGTTCCTTGCATGCCTTCTAGGCCACCTAGGTAACTCAAGATTATATGAGGTATTTTACCACTTAAAAGCTAAGAAATATTTTCTATAGGATAACTAAGCACATGATCTATTGGAGTAATTAGGATAATCACTTAATAATTAGTTAATCATCAATTAATTATTAAGTCCCTTATTACTTGATTCACTTAAGCTAAACTTAGTCATTGCATTTTAATTATTAGATTGGCTAAATAAAGAAAATGTTGTCTCATTGTATAGGATGATGAAAATTGTCATAGGCTAATTTAATCCTCACCTAGGTTTTAGATCTAGGATTTCTATCTTCTTTTCATAAGGATTCATTGTAAATTATAATCATTCATTCAAAATTAATTTAGATCAATACATTAAACACATCAGTGTTTTTTGGATCAATCCCTTTCCTCCCCTAGTTGCATAGCATAATCATTGCTTCGTTATCTCATGCATGATAGTTGTTTTGGATGCAGAGGATCACTAGGAGTTGTGGGGGTTCACCATCAACTCTAACATTGTATCAAAGCACTAGATTTGTGACTTCCTATCCAAAATTTGAGAGATCTAGCCTTGAGAAAAAAATCTGCTCATCTTGAGGAAAAATGGGAATCACCATTGAGTTCAAAAATGCCAAAAACCTTAAGATCCCCTATCAATTTGCTCAAATTTGAGTCATTGCAAGAAAAGGAAAATATTTTTTGTAGTGCAAAGACTTTTGTATGGAATTTGTATGACACCTCTACATCAATTTTTGTGCCCTGTGGTCACTAAAATTCAAAGGTATTTAAAAAAATAGTTTTTTTATAAAAAAAATCTAGAAAAATAAAAAATTGATTTTAAAAAAAATCAAAAGAAAAATAAAAAATATTTTTGCAGTCTTTTGTATTCTGTCAACGGTTTTTTCACTACCCCTCTACTACACCATGTACCTATATCCAACCAATGACTTTATCCACCACTAAAGGAATAAGGATTGTCACCTGGTGGTAGCTCAAATGCTAACTGTTAAACACCTTCTCCTATCGACGGAAAAATCTAACAAGATTCCCTAGTATCTTCAGTTCCCAAGCACAAAAAAAATTGGTAAAAATTTTCAATCGGGCAGATTTTTTCTGGTGGTCCATGTAGCAAGGAATATTTTGGGTAAAGCAATATATTTTGGCAATCGAGTAATTTTTCTAGGGACTAGAAAATTTTCATGGTGAAGGGAATATTCAGGAATATTCCTGTGACAGCTAGATGACAAATTTAACCTAGTGCATTGTTGACATAAGCATTGTATAGTAGCCCTCTATGCCCCCCTCCAAGATCTCATTTGTCTTAAGAGAGCCATTGTTTTTATTTTTCCCATAACTTGGGCATACAGTGTTAAAATTGGGTAAACAAAATATTGTCAAAAATATGGTTCTAAGAATTTTCTAGTGATATAGGTTTTATCATCAGATTTGGTTGTTATTTTCTAATATTCTTAGTCAAATTTAGATTTTCATTTTGCACTTTTGAGATCATTAAATTTTTCCTATATCTCTAATTTGTGTGATTCTAGTGACATTGGGAAGTGTAAGAGAGGGGGACCAACCACACCAAGGCTCTAGATCATGCAAAGCCAAGAGCGTAGGGATACCCTAGCTTACCTCAAGCTAACGAGTGTTTAGGACAATAATCGAGAATGAAGAGCACTCTCAAGTGCTTCTATCACTCTACAGATCTGAAAGTATAAATAGGGCTAGATGAGATCATTTTTGAAGTCTAGACTACACCTCAAATAGCTCTCTATCTAAGGAAGGTAGCTTGGGTATGGGATGATAGTGTGACACATTGGTGTCTCTTTGGTGTGTTGGCGTCCCTACAGCAAGAAAGAGTGAAATAGAGTATAAAATACCAAAGAACCTACTAACTACCTAGCTTAACTAGCTTTAACAAAATAAATAGAATTATGAAGTATGAAAAGTAGCTACATAAATGATAAAGCAAGTAGATGAAGACAAGGGTGACGAATATCAACTCACTAAAGCTCTAGTTTTCCAGTGAGCTCCACATTCATGTTTACCTACACACAAGCAAGAGAGGGAAAAACGTTGAGTTGTATAGGGGTTTGCCTCAGTCAAACCCCCGCTTTGGTGTTTCCACATCCATGAACAGCTAGAAAAGCCACGAAGTAGAAAGTACGATAAAGGAAAGAGGAAAGGAAATTATTGAACACTGTGAAAGATGTTATGATACTCTATCAAACCACAAAAGGAAAAAGATAGTGATGCAATACCACCTGCACCCAAAGGCACTCAAGGCTAATAAAGGGAGAATACAAGACAACAAGCTTGGAAAATTTGACACAACCGTAGTGGTGATGAAGGGAGGTCTCTCAAGACTCCAAACTCACAGGTTCTATGGTAGCACCACATGTACAAGGATGGAATTGATAGAGTAACAAGCTTGCTTGCTATAATGCTCAATGGAGTTGTGAAGATTGCTTGAGAGAGTGTGATAGATTGCTAGAAGATCTTATCAAAATGAATGAATTGACAAGATAGCCATTTTTGGGTCGTTTGGTCAACATAGAGGAGTTATAATTCATCCCCAATGAGGAGTGTAACATCCCTGTGGACTCCAAAGGTAGGAATCTATCAAGGATGAAAATGTGCCATGCATCTAGGTGTCATTCTTGCATCCATGACAAATATTCCCCCACCAATATCAAGAGAGGGGGCTCAAACTAAGGAGAAATAAACACCTACACCTTTTGGGGTTAGGGGTGTTTACGCTTGCATTAGGAGATGGAAGCAGCACTAACATTGACTAAACTGAAGAAAAGGGGATGGGAGAGGAGGACACAACAGTAGGCCCTCAAACAAGGGTGATCAACTCCCATTCCTTCCTCTGCAAAGTGACCTACTCAGCCACCAGAGCCTTTCACCAATGCTTGCACTCACGCGTAAGGCCGTTTTTGTGACTCCAAGAGCTAAGATGGGTTATAGAGATCCTACTACACCATCGGAGTGTCCATCACAATTGTTTGTGGTGGAGGGAGTGACTCCTAGGTGAGAGTAGGAGGGAGAGACTAAGAGGAGGTTGGATCAATAGAGAGGGTGTTGGCTCTAACACCTCAGTGGTGGGCCTCTTCCCATTCACTTTCTTGAGAGCTGGAGGGATAGGAAGTCGTGGAGGCTAAGACATAGAGGATACCACATGGTGAGCCTTCCCCTTACCATATCAAATGGACCTAGGAACCATAGGTAAGATGGGAAGTTTGAACGTCAGAAGATTCGGCTTTCACTAAGGGTATGTGTAAGATCATGATGGGCCAAAAAGTGGCCATATGCAAGTGATATGATGGACCATGTGGTTGACGATTTTTTTTTACCCAAAATTGATGAAACAAAAAGGGTTTTTAAAGAAGATTCTCAACTATCCACTAATTTAAATTATGCTTTACTTTGAATTTAATAAATAATTATTATTCATTTTCTATTTGAATTATGACTAAATTCTTGATTGATAGGCTAATTGAAAAACATTTATAGCTTTCAAATGGTATCACATTTTTTTAAATCTGAACCATGCATCACATTCTATGCTTGGCATAATATATGATTAAAAAAATAAATTTCATGAAGTTTTGACAAAGTTAAGGTGGTCAGACATACGAGTTTTTATATTTTTTAAGTTGTAATAAAAAATTCATAATTAATTATTTAAGTCTGGAAAAAAATTACAAAAAAATATGCATCACAGTTGGACATGAGTCCTCTACTTATATCTAAAATCTTATAAAAAAAATTATCATTTTATTGTGGTTAGGGTGGTCAGACAGACACCTACTTCTTATTTTTCCCTAAAATTTTTGTACTGCTACATTGAAATTTCAAATTTTCACCAAATAGATATTTTTTCTTAAATAAACCTAGTAGCTTAGAAACTACATTCAATTTTCTATAGATTCTATTCTTACATATTTTTAAAATAATATAGATAACTTATTCAAATTTTTACGTCAAGTTGCCTAACTCTGATTTTCTAAATTTTCATCACCACTTAAGGGCCTATTTTTTCCATGATGATCCTGCACATACCCCCAAGTGGGCACCATAGGATTCTCTATCAATCACTTAGGAGCATAATTTGATGATGTCATAGTAGGGCGAGAAGAAGCGACAGGCAGGATAGCGAAAGAGGAGGAAGAAGGACCTCAAGCATGTTTCTCTTCCTCCCTTCTCTGAGCCATGGTGGCATCACTATCAACTTCCAAATAGGCCCTATGCGAGACAACATAGGGAGATGGATGGTATCTCACCTTAGATGTTAATCACCCTTTCATTTACTTATCATAGGTCTGGATCACTTTTGGCCTGCACCCATTGGTTGGCTTTTTTTATCCACTAATATTTCGGATCACGGGTGCAAGCCAAAAGTGATCCAGAGAATAGCTACCATGCGCAAACAACGGTTTATAGCTGGTGTCATGAACTATGTGCATTGAACCCTCATTGATAAATTTTAGACACTTATGCACTATCAAGGGAACTACATTCATAGTGGCTAACCAAGGGATGCCCAATTCCACTCTGAAGAGTTCAGACCTCGAGATTACATTAAAGAGAAAGTTCACAGACTTCGGTCCAACAAGGACCGACAAGTTGATGCTACCAAGGGGAGGTATTGAAATTCCATTATGTGTAAAGATGATAATTTCAGGTGCATCGTACACATCTTTATGTAGTAAATTGATCAACATAATCTCCTCAGTAATCACATTCATCTGACACATCGAGTCAAAAAGAAAACCTATGACAATTTTTTTGTTGATTCATGTGGGGATGTAAAGAGGAGATGGATCTCTATTATAACCCATCAACAGGTCCTACGAGGTGAATGTTATGCTAGGATAACTACTCACAGGTTGCACGAAAATGATAGGAAGATGCAGAAAGGAAGCCATTGCATGCACTAAACAAAACTTTCATAGAGCCCCCAAAGGTTTCACAATTAGGCAGTGACCTAATTAAGGTTTCATTCTATCACGCTTATGGAACCTTCTTGCTATGTAACTAGGGGTCACACGTCAGGTTGTAAGGAGAAATTCCTTACAACACTCATACCTACAACATTCCTAGGACACGAGGAAAGGAACTATCAGTATCGCTAAACGGAACCAAAATGATCCACGTCCCATTCACCAAAAATGTAAGAGAGCGGGACCAACCACACCAAGGCTCTAGGTCACGGAGAGCTAAGAGCATAGGGTTGCCCTAACTTAACTCCAGCTAATAGGTGTTTAGAACAAGAATCAAGAATCAAGAGTACTTTCAGGTGCTTTTGTAACTCTACGGGTTTGAAAGTCTAAATGTGGCTAGACAAGCCAGAATCTGGAGTCCAAACTATACCTTAGATAGCTCTCTATATGAAGATAGCAACATGCATCTAGGATGACAACACAACACGCTGGGATCTCTGGCGCATTAGAATTTGTACAGCTAGAAATAGTGAAATACAATATAAAATACCAGAGAACCTACTAACTACCTATCTTAACTAGCTTTAATGAAATAAGCATAATTATGAAGTACAAAAATTAGCTACATAAATGATAAAGCAAGTAGATGAAGATGAGGGTGATGAATATCATCTCACTAAAGCTCTGATTTGCTAGTGAGCTCCACGTTCAAGTTGACTTACACACAAGAAAGAGAGGAAAAAATGTTGGGTTGTATAGGGGTTTACCTCGGTCAAACCCCCGTTTTGGTATTTCCACCCCCACGGAAAGCCAAAAAAGCCACGAAGTAGAAAGTATGATAAAGGAAAGAGAAAAGGAAAGTACTAAACACTATGAAAGATGTTATGCTACTCTATCAAACCACAAAAGGAAAAGGAGAGTGATGCAATATCATCTCCACCCAAAGGAACTCAAGGCCAATGAAGGGAGAATGCAAGGCAATGAGCTTGGTAAAGTTGACATGACCACAGTAGTGATGAAGGGAGGTCTTGTAAGACTCCAAACTTATAGCTTCTTTGGTAGCACCACATATACAAGGATGGAATTTATGGAGTAACAACCTTTCTTGATGCAATGCTCAATGGACTTGTGAAGATTTCTTGAGAGTGTGTGATAGATTTCTAGAAGATCCTGTCAGAATGAATGAATGAAAAAAGATAGCCATTTCAAGGCCAAAATGGGAGAGATGAAGCCATTTTGGGGTCGGTTGGTTGATACAAAGGCATTACAACTCGTCCCCAATGAGGAGTGTAATTTCCTTGCAAACTCCATATGTAGGAATCTATCAAGGACAACAACACACCATGTAGACGCTCGTGCGTCATGCTCACGTCCCCAACAAATATTCCCCCATCAACACATAGGAAAAATTCTAATTGGATAGAAGGTAGGTGGGTGATGTGGAATTACGCCTTCAGATTTTATTTTCTAAGGTAAGGGTATGCAAAAGGGGAATTTACACAAGGGGTGCAAATTCATGCCTATACATTTTTCCCCCACTTTAGCGAGCATGAGTATTGATGAGTGTTTGGTAAAATAGATCAAAGAGTTATAAATGTATACTTGAACTGTTGAGGAAGAATATTGTGATCCGGCGAGCTTGAAAGCGTAGCACAAGAAAAGGACTTTATAGGTACTATTTCCTAAGGAGGTTCAAGAAAAAGGACTTTGTAGCTCCATGAAACTAAAAATTTGAATAAAGTACACTAAAGGCCTGCAGACCAATGATGGAAATATCTCGTAGGATGCAAGTGCTTCATAGGCCCTCAGACATGCAAAGAGGGAATTTCCCCAAGCACTCTCTCATGAAGGAATCCCAATGAAAGGGTACTTCATAGATTTGGATTGGAAATCAGTTTCACATGTGCACTTGCAAAGCAACTGTTAATCCATAGATAAAACATGTCAGAAAACAAAAAGCAGCCATGCAGGAAACCAAGCAGACAGTCACGCAAACATTTAACAAATTTAAAAGCTTTCAAAGGGGTCCCTTGGGAACCCTTCAAAAGAAGAGTGGTCCACTCGAGGGACGTGCTATTTGAAAGTGCAAGAATATTTTTTTGCAAATCAATTCACCGTCAAGAAATCATTTTGAAAGATGTTCACTTCATCAAGGAATTTGAAAAGAAGAAAATTCCCCCTTGCGAGGGGAAGGTCAAGGCTTCTCCCAAAGGAAATTCTAATCCCTCATTGAAATAAATTTTTTCAAGTTCTTTTTTGTGAACCCATGATGAAAGAAACACATTTCGCTATGGGGTCCTTATTGAGAATTTGATTTTTGAAAATTTTTGCAAAGATTTTCGAGAAAAGATTCATTGGTTCTCGAATGCATTTTATGGAAATCAAAGTTGACATGGTAGCCCCCCCTTAGGGTGGTGTGTGTTTAATGTAGAGGCACACAACATCCTAAGGAGAGAAAAGCAAGAATGAAAAAATGATGTTGTGGCCCGTGAGACATATCGAGATGTCACTGTGGCAATGTTATCTTACACACAAGGGACAACACATGAACACCAAAGCATCATGAATCAAACAAATAAGAGAGAAAGATAGCAACACTATACAAAGAAACAATGACATCATAAATAAGAGGCATAGGGGAGATTTGATATTTTGAGGTCAGAGTTGCTCATAAATATATAGATGAACTGTCATCAACCCCCTACTATATTAGACCATATGAAGAATTCACAAGAAAACAAAGTAAAAATAAAAAAATTGGGTCAACATGGAGGGGAAACCTAAATTCCCCCAACACTTTGCATTGTCCCCAATTTTCGAAAATCAATACACATAATAGAGGGAGAAAGATGCCCTAAATAGAGGATGTTTTATGACACATAATCATTCCTCTATCTAAGCACCTACAAGGGTGACAATGGTCATACAAGAACACATAACACACTGGTGGAATATTAAGGGGGGAACCCTTCGACCCTCCTGCAACAAGAGCCAAGGAAGGAGACTCTTCAGGGTCTCCTCCACTCAGTTCCTATGGAGCAAGGGTCAACAAATTTGTAAAGATCACTGACAAGGCTAGGACCTCATCCAAAGAGTTAAACATGCACTTCACTGGGGTGCCATGTGTTACCTCAACAAGCGAGGGAGGCAGTTCCTAAGATTCACTACTAGGCTCATCGAGTGACTCGGGAGCAGTGACAAACTCAGGGGAAGTCAGAACTTTCTCCATCACTAGGATGGCACATGCCAGTGTAGGACCGCCCTTTGAAGAAGGTGGACTTCTCTTTCAACCCCCATTTTTGGAAGGGACAACTGCCACCTTTTGCTTTGTCTAAGGATGTGAATTCCCCATGGATGAGGAAAAAGGCGTAGAGGAGGAGGATAAAACTGCAATGGACACCACCAAAGTGTTTGAAATTTCCATGGGTTTAGGGAATGGTAGGAGGTCCGAAAGGAATATCAAGAGAGGAGACTCAATAGAAGGAGCATAAAACACCTACACATTTTGGGGGTTAGGGTGTTTACGCTAGCAGTAAGAGCTGAAAGCAGCACTAAGGCTGACTGAACTAAAGCAAAGCAGATGGGAGAGGCTGACACAATAGCAGGCCCTAAAATAGGGGTGGTTGACTCCCCTTCCTTTCTCTACAAAGTGGATTTCTCAACCATCATATCCTTTCACTGATGCTTGCACTCATGTACAAGGAGGTTTTTGTGACTTTGAGAGCTAGAGGCTAGGAGCTTAGATGGGATAGAGGGCTCTTGCATAGCCATTGAAGTTTCCATCAGAGTGAGAGTAGGAGGGAGAGACTAAGAGGAGGTTGGAGCAATAGTGAGGGAATCAACTCTAATGCCTCTATGGTGAGCCTCTTCCCATTCACTTTCTTGAGAGTAGGATTGGTAGGAGGCCATGGAGGCTGAGAAATAGAGGATCCCACATGAGGAACCTTCCCCTTACCATAGTGAACGAGACTAGGCACCATAGGTAAGGCAAGAAGTTCAAACGTTGGATGCTTAGGCTTTTTCCAAGCAGGCACCATAGGATTCTCTATCAATCTCTTAGGAGTGGAATCTAATGACATCGTAGTAGGGTGTGAGGAAGCAACAGGTGGGACAAAAAAAAAGGAGGAAGAAGGACCTTGAGCACGTTTCTCTTCCTCCCTTCTCCAAGTCATGGTGGCATCACTATCATCTTTCAAGCATGCCCTATGTGAGACAACATAGGGAGATGGAGGATACCTCACCTTAAACGTTAATCGCCCTTTATTCTATTGATCATAGGTCTGATACAAGAGGTTTTTCCTAGGCGGAAGTGGACCAATGAGTGCAGGCAAAAGTGATCTAGAGAATAGCTACCATGTGCAACTGAAGGTTTATAGCTGATATCATGGATCACGTGCACTGAGCCCTCATGGATAAATTTCATACACTTATGCACTATCAAGGGAACTACATTCATAGCGACTAACCAGGGGATGCCCAATTTTACTCTGAAAAGTTCAGACCCTAGGATTACGTCAAAGAGAAATTTCATAGACTTAGGTCCAACAAGGTGATGCTACCAAGGGGAGGTATGGAAAGTCTGTTATGTGTATGAATGGTACTTTCAAGTACATCATACCCATATTTATGTAGGAAATTGATCAACATAATCTCCTTAGTAATCACATTCACCTAACACATCGGGTCAACAAGAACACCTGTCATATTTTTTCCATTGATTCATGCAGGGATGTAAAGAGGAGATGGCTCTCTATTATAACCCATTAACAGGTCCTGCGAGGTGAATTCTATGCCAGGAGAACTACTCATAGGTTGCATGGAAGTGATAGGAAGATTCTTAAAGGAAGCCATTGCGTGCACTAAAAAATACTTTCATAAAACCCCCAAAGGTTTCACAATTGTACAGTGACCCAATTAAGATTTTATTCCACGACACTTATGAAACCTTCTCACTATGCAACTAGGGGTCATAGGTCGGGTTGCAAGGAGAAATTCCTTACAACACTCACACCTACAGCACTCCTAAGACATGAGGAAACGAACTTTTAGCACCGCTAAACAGAACCAAAATGGTTCACGTTGGGTTCACCAAAAATGTAAGAGAGGGGGACCAACCACACCAAGGCTCCAGGTCATCGAGAGTCGAGATCAGAGGGCTTCCCTAACTTACCTCAAGCTAAAATTTTCTTAGGACAAGAATCAAGAATGAAGAGAACTCTCAAGCGCTTGTGTCACTCTACAAATCTGAAAATCTAAATGGGGGGCTAGACGAGCCAGTTTATGGAGTCCAAACTCCACCTCAGATAACTCTCTATCAGAGGACACCATCATGCATCTGGGATGATAGCATAATGCACTGACATCTCTATCTCATTGGCATTTATATGGCCAGAAAGAGTGAAATACAGTATAAAATACCATACAACCTACGAACTTCCTAGCTTAACTAGCTTTAATGAAGTAAATAGAATTATGAAGTATGAAAATTAGCTACGTATTTATGATAAAGCAAGTAGATGAAGATGAGGGTGACGAATATCAACTCACTAAAGCTCTAGTTTTCCTATGAGCTCCATGTTCTCATTCACCTACACATAAGAAAGAAAGGAAAAATGTTGGACTCTATAGGGTTTTGCCTCAGCCAAACCCCCGCTTTGGTGTTTCCACCTCCATGGATAGCGAAAAAATCCATGAAGTAGAAAGTATGATAAAGTAAAGAAAAAAGGAAAGTATTGAACACTATGAAAGATTATATGCTACTCTATCAAACCACAAAAGGAAAAAGAGAGTGATGCAATACCACCTCCACTCAAAGGCACTCAAGGCCAATGATGGGAGAATCCAAGGAAATGATCTTGGAAAATTCAACACAGCCATACTGGTGACAAAGGGAGGTCTTGTGAGACTCCAAACTCGTAGCTTCTATGGTAGCACCACACGTACAAGGATGCAATTGATGTCCAGTAACAAGCTTTCTTGTTGCAATGCTCAATGGAGTTGTGAAGGTTGCTTGAGGGTGTGTCATAGATTTCTAGAAGATCTTGTCACAATGAATGAATGAACAAGATAGCCATTTCAAGGTCAAAATGGGAGAGATTAAGCCATTTTTGAGTTGGTTGGTCGACACAGAGGCGTTACAATTCATCCCCAATGAGGATGTAACATCCCTACAGACTTTAGAGGCAAGAATTTGTCAAAGATGGGAGCACACCGTGTAGATGCCTATGTGCCATGTGCTCATGTCCCCAAAAAATATTCTCCCACTGACACACAGGACAAACGCCAAGTGGATGGAAGGTAGGTGGGTGATGTGGAACTACACCTTTGGGTTTGATTTTCTAAGGTGAGGGTATGAAAAAGGGGAATTTACACAAGGGATGCAAATCTGATCCTATAAAAGAAGGTATTTTAGAGCTCTTTGTATCCATCTGTCCACTTTTTCCATAATCTACCCCAGGTATATTTTAATCAATATTTTTTCATTTCACATTATGCTTAATTACTTGGACATGGGTATGTGCAGGATCATCATGGAAAAAACAAGCCCTTAAGTGGCAATAAAATTTAGAAAAATCAAAGTTAGGCAACTTGATGTAAAAATTTGAATAAGTTAGCTATATTATTTAAAAAATATGTAAGAATAGAATTTATAGAAAATTGAATGTAATTTCTAAACTACTAGGTTTATTAAAAAAATAAAAAAATCTATTTGGTGAAAATTTGAAATTTCAATGTAGTAGTAATTAAATTTCAAGGAAAAAATAAGAAGTAGGTGTCTGTCTGACCACCCTAACCACAATAAAATGATAATATTTTGTTGTAATATTTTAGATATAAGTATAAGACTCATTTCCCTATGTGATGCATATTTTTTTGTAATTTGTTTCCAAGTAAATAATTAATTATGATTTTTTTATTACAACTTTTAAAAAATATAAAAACTCGTGTGTATAACCACCTTAACTTGGTCAAAACTTCACGAAATTAAATTCTTTTTTTTTTAATTCTATAGTATGCAAAACATAAAATGTGACACATGTTTAAGATCCAAAAAATGTGATACATTTTGAAATCTATAGATGTTTTTCAATCAGCCTATCAATTAGGAATTTAGTCATAATTCAAATAGAAAATCAATAATAATTATTTATTAAATTCAAAGTAAAGCATAATTTATATTGGTGGAAAGCTGAAAATCTCCTTGAAAAACCCTTTTCATTTCATCAATTTTGGGTAAAAAAAAGTCGTCAGCCACATGGGCCATCATATCACTTACATATCGCCATTTTTTGGCCCATCATGATCTTGCACATACCCACATCTTGGCACCTAGAAAGGATTTGTTTGTATTGGATAACATCATTTGATCTGCTTTATCAATACTGAGGTTATTAGTCTTCGATTATTTCATTTTAGTCAGTACCATGGGTTTTTCTATTCACCCTTTTGTAATCAACTTGAATAAGGATGACTATGAGTTTTGGTGAAATGGAATCCTGACACGTATCGGGTGGCTTGATATTTTGTCTTATTTGTATGGACTCATACCTATACAAGACACACCAAGGATTTTATCAACATGGGGTATCATTTGAGATCATATTGTAGGGGTTATTTGTTCTAGTGTTGATTTTGACAATATGTGTGCTATATTGGACATTGAATGTCCCTACAAACTTTGTACTCATCTTTGGTCTAAAATCCATGGAGACATTCATATCTCTCCATCGTGAAAGGATCTCATTGTATGTTAGCTCATCCCTCTTGGGTATGTGCAGGATCATCATGGAAAAAATAGGCCCTTAAGTGGCAATAAAATTCAGAAAATCAGATTTAGGCAACTTGACGCAAAAATTTGAATAAGTTGTCTATATTATTTCAAAAATATGTAACAATAGAATTTGTATCAAATTGAATGTATTTTCTAAACTACTAGGTTTATTTTTTTTAAAAACAAATCTATTTGGTGAAAATTTAAAATTTCAATGCAGTAGTACTTAAATTTCAGGAAAAAAATAAGAAGTAGGTGTCTGTCTAACCACCCTAACCACAATAAAATGATAATATTTTTTTATAATATTTTAGATATAAGTAGGGGACTCATGTCCTAATGTAATTCATATTTTTTTGAAATTTTTTTCCAAATAAATAATTAATTATGAATTTTTTATTACAACTTTTAAAAAATATAAAAACTCGTATGTCTAACCACCTTAACTTGGTCAAAACTTCATGAAATTCAATTCTTTTTTTTAAATCCTATAGTATGTGAAGCATAGAAAGTGATGCATGTTTTGGATTCAAAAAATGTGATACCATTTGAAAACTATATTTTTTTTCAATCAGCCTATCAATTGAGACTTTAGTCGCAATTCAAATAGAAAATGAATAATAATTATTTATTAAATTCAAAGTAAAGCATAATTTATATTGGTGGAAATCTGAGAATATCCTTTAAAAACCTTTTTTGTTTCATCAATTTTGGGTAAAAAAAAGGTCGTCAACCACATGGACCATCATATCCCTTAGATATCACCACTTTTTGGCCCATCATGATCCTGCACATACCCTCTTGCAGATGCAAACTATATACCCTTCAATGATGATACTTTAGAGGAGCTTGAGTATATCATAGGTCTTGCATGTTTCGATGGTTCAAATACTTATATTCATGTTCCCACTCTTCAGATCAAGACTACATCATCATCTCTTGTTGATCCTAATCAATTTCACATCACCACATTTTTGGCCCCTATTAATTCATTGCAAAAGGATATACATCTTCTAGACATAACTACTTGGGATTTATATCTTATAAACATATCATCCATGTTTGTGGAGTCCTATATTGTAGATCTAGAGAATAATTTTGAGGATATTAATCTCCTCTTTTTTGGTAGCCACATCACCATTGTTAACCCACAATCATCGTCATCATCTTTCGAGCATGATCTACATCAATCTTCACTAGTTTCTAGATCAACATCATCTCTTTCTAACATGTGGACACTTGATGAGTTTTCAGAGACACACACCATTTGGATTTGGATTCTAGATTCACCCATTCTTTTGGATTGGCTTCTCCAATCACAAATGGATCTAATTTTTCCTAAGGGGAGAAATGTTGTTTGCAGATAGAGGATCATATTTTATCTTATTTTACCATGTAAAAGCTAAGAAAGAGTTTCTACATGATGATTGAGCACATGATCAAGGTGCATGGTTTATCAACATAAGGAAAGAGAAAGCATTGAGGTTCTAATAGATAAATAGAAACTTCCATCAAGGTTGAAAAGGGTAAGATCAAGTTTTATTTGTTTCATGAGGGTGGTACTAGATCTTTAAATTATTGTTGGACTACCATGTATTCTCATATGGTTTAAGACACTTACATGACCCTCTATCCATGCCTACATCAAATCTTATATGAAATATAGAATGTTATTTTCTTTCATGATAACCTCAATATAAAGTCATCAATAAAAGTAAATTATGAAGTACAACTATTATACAATAAAATCACACACCTACAATTATCATAATAAAATATTAGGATGAAAGGATCTTAAGAGTATTACACAAATAAATTTAAGGCATTAGGGTCTCAACAAACATCTAAATTTTGAAACATTATACACTTTTGTTTTAATTAAGGTAAAAATTTGAACGTTGTTTAAGTTATTCTTGTTAAATAAGAAAAAATATTAAATTTGATATATGGTGATCCTAGGCATATCATAGGAGATAAAATCTAAAACATTTTATAATGGGGGTTGGAAGAATTTTGGCTCTGCATCTGATTGCGTGTGTGAATTTTCACTTCTGGGGGTGTTCATGGACACCCGTGGAGGAGGCTCGGCCCTCCTCCACCCCTTTGAATTATTATCTGGTGTTCAGCCTATTTTCCTTTGGCAGCCCTAACCTTGTGGCTTGCTCTGGTGTGGCGTAGGTGTGAAGTGAACTTCCTGTTTGCATCAAATTCTTAGTGCCAAGTCATGTGTAAAGATTTAGTGAAGTGTCTCTCTAATAATTGATGGGGATATGAATCCCCTGTTAACCCTTTAAACGGAACGACCAACGGCGGCTTTCCCAAATAGGTCATCAAATCTTTTAGGGACATCGTGGCAGGCGAGCGTGTTAGGCTTCCTCAGGGTGCAAAATTAATGGTTCACCTAGGTAATCTGATTGTGGAGGATGGAAGCAAGGGACAAGGTAAGAAATCACCGCCTCCTCTTTTTAAATCTATTTTGATTATGAACGATTCATTAGATAATACCATCTCAGAGCAAGATGCAAAGCTTTCAAATTCTACAATTTTCTTTGCAGTTGTGGATCCTAGTAGAATCCCAGCTAGGAAATATATGGATGAATGGTTCAAAAATGTATGGGAAAATAAATTAGGGCTACACTTTTATTATTTCAGAATGGTGCAAAAAGGATTGTTTGTGGTATTTTTTAATAACCCTAAATCACAGCAAGAAGCCATTAACAAATAATTTTGGATGGTTGGTAAAGTTACTTTCCATGCCTTGGCATGGCATCCAGAGGCTTTGGACGAGGAGGTTCTTGCTTTGTCCAGCCCTCGGTGGTTGACAATTAAAAATGTGCCCCCTCGACTCCGAAAATTTGTTCCTCTGATGCTTAAGTTGTATGGAAAAGTCCTGAGAACGGATGAAACCAAGACTCCTCTACCCCATTTGGATGTGAGGGTCTTGGTCTCCTTAACCTCGAGTTTGGATCTTCCGCTTCTCAAAATTAAACTTAAATCTGGAACTGTATCCTGTACCCTGGAAACTCTTTGGGGCCTCAATGCATGCTACCTCTATCATAGAGAGGAACATATAAGAAGGAATTGTCTGGTAATTAAAAGAAACAATTTTAAATCCCTTGTCTTTGAAAGAAGTGCTGACATTAAATGCACACCCCTAGAGGTCAGGAAAGATGATGGTTTTTCGAAGAAAGCCGAGAACAGTGGCCTCTCCCAAAGAATTGATAATCAAAAGGATAAAGGCACCTTCTCAAAAGAAAACTTTAGAAGAAACTAAGAAAATTTGAACTCCTTAACCTAGGCCTTGAACGTTTCGAAGGCAAAGAAGCTTTTAGTGGAAACAAACATTAACAATATTAGGGAGGGAAATTTACCTCCATAAGTAACCAATTTAAATGATCCTCCTAATAATGGAAAACTCAATGCGCAACAATTGGTGCTTCAAAAAATTAGACAAACAAAGAGGCCTGAAGAAAGCACTATAAACTCTAGAAATGTGTTCTACTTATTGAATGATAAACCCTTCAGAGAATTAGATTTCATTGGAATAGTATAGGAAACACAAAGGGGAAAGGTTCTTGAACACCCTGGGGACTTGTCCCCTGAAAACTCTAGGGAATGCCCCAACATATCCAATCAGAATCCAGAAGCCTTAAACACTGCCAAGGAAGATAATAAAATTGAAATACCCTAGACTCTGAGAGAAGAGGTGGATTTGAGACCAAGTTTGGAGTGCAAGACCAAGACTTGTGGTCCTTGAATTGATAAGGAACGTGAATCTAATAGATTCCAAACCTGGCATTGACAACCTTTTCCCCATTTGATGGGGTGATCAGTTCAGATGGGTTTGCCTCTCAATTGGCCATGGATTCTGTAGATGACCTAGGAGTCATTTCTACTAGGGAGACCACTGATGGGGAGGGTGCTCCTATTGAGGTGCTAGTCAAGAAAACTAGGAGATACAGGAAGAAGAAATGTCTGGAGGCCTCAAGAGGGTTGGAGGAAAAGGAAAATAACCTCTTGGTGAAAGACAAAAGAAAGAAGTTAAGTGGGGTGATCTCCCCACTAGATGCAAAAAAAATTGAGGCAGACATTAAATTGCCTAAATGTTTTGATAACTTTAGGTGTGACCAAAACTCCTTGGTCAATGAGTAAAACATTTGAAGTTAATTTTCTTTGTTGGAATATTAGGGGACTTGAGGCTCCTGATAGAAAACATATGGCTAGAAGAATGATTTCCCAAAAAAGGAGAAGGATTTTTTGCTCCTACAAGAAGTCAAATCTACAGGTTTTGTCTTGGATACTAGTCTAAAGATAATTTGGAAGGAAGCCTCTCGTTTTGTAACTAACCATGATCAAGGGAGGGGAGGGGTTGTCATCCTAATGAACAATAAATGGAACCAATATGTAATAAGTTATGGTGTTTCTCCTTGCAATAGGGTTGTATGGATAATCATAAAGAAGAATGAAGAATGCTTTGGTATCTACTCGGTTTATACTCCTAATGACTATAGAGACAGGGTCCTACTCTAGAAGTGGATGCTCAATTTATAGGACATCATGTGGATTCTAGGGGGAGACTTTAACTTTTTTGAAAAAGGAGAACATAATTTTGGTGGGGTGAGCCATGCTTGGAAAGATTCTGAGAAATTTCATTGGTTGAGGCTAAAATCCTAGCTTAACCTTGAGGACCCCATTGAAGGACAAAAAAGGATTGTAAGGACATCTGGTACACCTAGTCCAACTTCCAAAAAAATGGAAGGAGAGTTTTCTATAGGCTAGATAGATTCTATGTGAACAAGGCTTCTTTTTTTGCTACTCTTATCAAGGATAGATGCAAGGTGGAGGTTGGACCATTTTCCCTCTCTGACCACCACCCAATAAGAGCCAAGTTTTCACTCAAGAATGGTGAAGCTGCAACCACAAGCCCCAAGAATGGTTTTTTCCTCAACACCAACCTACTTAATGATGGGGATTGTAGAAATTCTATATTCTCTCTCAGATCCATCAATAAATGGTTGCATAGAGATCTTTCACCCATTGAGCGGTGGGACTTGAATGTTAAGGGGTGGAAGATCCTCTTTCAGACTATAGGGAGGAAAAGGGCCAAGGATAGGAGGAAAAAAGAGATCGCTTTACAGGATAATTTATTTAAGGCTGAATCATAATCTCAAGTTAGCCGTAATGATAATTGACTTATTGATAGCCTCACTATTGCTCGGGACAACCTTAGAAGGTTTCAAACCAGCAGAATAAGAGGTCTAAAAATTAGAGCCAAAATGAACTAGCTGGAGAATGGGGATAAGGGAACAAATTTTTTCTTTAGATATTTAAGGGAGAAGCAAGCCAGGGAACTGATTGATCAGATTAATGCAAATGGCAGTACTCTTGTTAAACAGGATGAAATAAGTGAGCAATTTTTGTTATTTTACTAGGGTCTCTTCACCTCAAAAGGGGGAAATGAGCCCTACTTCAAGGCTAGGGACTACATCAGGTGAATCTTACCCAAAATAATTGATAAGGAGGCCACTGCAACACTTGGTGCAGAGATATCCAAGGAAGACATAAGAAGAGCTATCCTCTCCCTCAAGAATGAAAAATCTCCTGGACCTGATGGTCTGTCGGTTGAATTTTACAAGACATTCTTAGACTGGACTTGTGAAGAGCTATATGTAGTCTATAAAGAGGCCTTTGAGAAGGGCTCCCTTGGTAAAAATATCAACAGAGGGATCATAAAGCTTATTCCAAAGGAGGGGGATAGAACCCTGGTCAAGAATTGGAGGCCCATTACCCTCTTGAATGTTTCTTATAAAATTCTAGCAAAGGCTCTCTAAAAGATTGGCTAATGTCCTCCCCTACATAATCAGTCCAACCCAAACTAGATTCATCAAGGGGAGATACATCTTGGAAAACCTTGTGACAAGTTGGGAGGCCATGAACTGGGCCAAAAACTCAGGACAAAAAGCTCCAATGTTGATATTAGACTTTGAAAAAGCGTATGATAGGATTGAATGGGATTTTGTATTCATGGTTTTGGAGGCATTTGGATTTCCTAAGAACTTTTTTTTCATGGTCAAAACTCTATTTTAGGATGCCTCTGCTCAAGTGGATGTCAATGGAACTCTCACATAGGATATCCCTCTAGGGAGATCAATAAGACAAGGGTGCCCTCTTGCACCTGCCCTATTCCTTATAGCCTTTGATGCACTACACTATATCTTGAGGGATAGCTCGATGATTCCAAGGGTAAGAGGAGTCACTTTTCCAGATTCAAATGAGCTCATCAAACTACAGTTTTTGGATGACACATCTATATTTTTGCAACTGGAAGAGGATAATTTTGTTGTTTTAATCGAAAAGCTTGAAACCTTTTGCTTGGCTTCAGGGGAAAAAATTTCCCCTACAAATTTATGCCTCCTCGGCTAGGAAGATAAGCCCTCCAATTGGAGTGGAAGATTTGGTATTCAATGGGGAGGCCCTCACAAACTAGTAAGATATCTTGGTATCCCCTTTGCTATGGAACCGAATTTGAAAGAAATGTGGGGGTGGATTAGAGACAAGATTGAAAATAAAATATCAAAGTGGAATAAACAATACCTCTCCTTTGCTGGGAGGTTCCAGATTTGTCAGAAATTTTTGTCCTCCTATAGTATCTACTTTACATCTATTTGGTTCTTCTGCTCTTGTACCAAATAAATGTTATTCAAAAAAGAATAAGAGAATTCCTTTGGTATGATGGGAAAGGGAAAAGGAAAAAACATTATGTTAAATGGGAATGGTGCACCATTTCAAAGGCAAGAGGAGGGCTAGGGTTAAAAGACCTAAGGATTCAAGGCATTTCCTTGGTAGCCAAGTGGGTGATTGGTGCCTTGGATGGGGAGAAACATGGAAAGATCTCATTATAAGTAACATTGCTAATGTTGTGCCTAAACAAGCTAAGTTCTAGAAACTCCTTCCTCTCAATGACATTATTAGTGGTGAATGGCCTATGTCATCTTTAGGATCTAATGTTTTCAAGACCATTTGGAAGGCTTGGTAAATTGTCAAAAAGAATCTTTCAAATTGCCATTTCACCAAGGGGGGCAACAAGGTTATCCTTTCCAGTAGATCTATTTGGTGGAATTTGAAGCACAAACGAAAACCTCTTGCTCTAATTTAGGGCTCCTCTGCAAAAAACTGGGCCCAAAAAGGGATCCTTGCCTTTAATGAGATTTTATAAGATGGTAGGCTAATAGGTTTGAATGAACTAAAGGCAGAATTTAATATCCCCCAATATAATTGGAGAACCTACACGATGATGAGAGAGGCTTGTGGTCATCTCAACTTTCCAGTGGAAACCAAAAATGACTCCCTCCAGTACAATGAATTCCAATTGTATAATGGTAATAAAATTATGAATTTCAAGGCCAAAGATATCTATAATATGCTAACAAAATAGGTGGATATTACAGAACACATGAATAAATCCTGGCAAATGAACCTAACCAAAGAACAATAAATCCTGGCAAATGAACCTAACCAAAGAACAATGGCATAATTTTTTTCTTAAAAACTGGCAGAAAGAGATGGAGGACAATAAGGCCGCTTTAGTGAAGGTTTAAGGATAAGGAAAAGAATAGAGAAACGCAAATAGAAAGCATATTTCAATTCATTTGAACACTATTAATTTCATACATCGTTGTTGCTACAACAAGTACAAGCTTTTGCATGTTACAATCATTCTTACAAACACCTTATGAGATGCTGCTCATTCAACCTACTGACATGAACATACATTTTACTATTGGTGTAGTTGCTGCTCTTGACACACGGGTGATCCCACAAAGCTGGTTTACAATTTATGAGAGGAACTGATTTTTGTTGAAATCACATATTTTTAGAAAATATAATTATTTAAGCCTTTAAAAGATCCATTTTAAGGATTCCAATTGAAGAGGGTTTGATCAAACCACCTCAGATCAAACCCCCTTGAATAGAACCTCGCTAGTTTTAAACCATACCTATAAATTAGTCTCCTTTACACCTATCAAAATGCTGATAAAAAATCACTTTTGATTTACCTTTTGGGGGATCAAATGAATTCATTTAAAATTTATTTCAAATGATTATGGTAGTCCTCTAAATGAGTTATCCCACAAATATAATTTTAATATGTTTTGGTTTTATTATGTATGTGTTTTTTTAGTTTTATTAAACATAGGTTTTTCACCGAAAATCAAGCTCTTTGTTTTGCACATGCGGAAAAATAGAAAATTATCAAAATAATTTTTTTTTAAATATGTTCATGCTGGGTATTGATGTCCTTGATCCATTAAGAAAAAAATGAATTTTGATACATACAGAAAAATTTATGTTGTATACAGTCTGCCTATGTCTGAATTGCAATTGGTTTGACTTCGAAACTCTATTAAGGAAAAAATATTCAATAAAAACCTTTTAGACCAAATGAAAGTGCTATATATCATAGTTACAAATCTAAATTCAAAAAAAATAGAATTTTATCCTTCATTCAAAAAAAATTATGTTGTATACGGTGAGCGCCACTTTTTAAAAATGTTGTTTTCTGAAAAAAATCAGTTTAAGTGGTAGATGGAAAAAGAAGTGCAATCGTATTCCAAAAATTTTGAAAAATATATTTTTAGAATCTACAGACAAAATGTGATAAGACTCTAGTTTGCATCATCTTCAAATTCCTCACGGTTTAGTTGCTATAGGTGCCCGAATGTGATGATTTAGTTCAAAATAATAATTTCAATGTCCAGTTTGGCCAAAAATTGTAAACCACTATTGTGGGATCACCCACACACCATTACATTATCGAACTCTCAATGAGCTTCTGCTCCTTCACAAACATACAACCAGACAACTTTTAACTCCTTACAACTCTATGGAGCTAGACTCCATTTGGGTAATTAGAAAAATTTGGACTCAACAATATATAGAAGACTAAGCATCTACGAAGGATAGACAATACATAATAAAATAATATATTCCATAATACCCAGAAAGCGTGTGAAAGGTTGCAGTGAGTTAATGACAAATATTTTCAGATCTTTTCTAAAATCTGCCTTCTGAATTTATCTTCAATGTTGATATGGTCAAGACAGCTAGAGTAGTTGGGATTATATCTCCAACACTCCCCCTTAATCACAACTATGACTCTTTCATTGATTTTTCTTATCTGACATCTTCATATGCCTTCTCTTTAAGCGACTTCTTTCAATTTTATCCAATAGCTATGGTTGTACATTGACAATTTCTTCCAAACAACAGAACAACTAAATCGATCAACTAAGAACATCAGCAACTTTTCTTTATTGTTCTTGAACTCACCGCGATCACCATCTATATGGCGGCTTCTTTTGCAGCCCCTTCTTGGGTTAATCGACCTCTACGATCCTCTCTACTTTTATGACTTCCTTGCTAAACAACAATGTCTTCTGCAACTAGAGCTACGACTTCTTTGGACTGGAACAGCTACTACAGCCATGATCTCCTTCTTTCTGGTGGCTTCTTCTATCCTTCACGACTTTTATTCCTCAACCAACAGCTATCTCGTATCCTTTTATCTCTACAGATCTTTTTTGATACTAGCCTCTTTCGAACAACTACAATTTCATTTATACAATGATTTTCTTTTGCATCTAAAGGTTGTGATCACTTGCTTAGGTAGTGATTGTGTCGAACCTTCTCTACCATGATCTCTTTTGGATCTCTTAATCTTCAACATCACTCAGACTTCTGCAGCTATAGCTTAAGCTAGCAAACTCAATGCCTTCAGGAACAAGACACCCCACTATAGACTTCAAGCTTCCCTCACATGAATGAAGAAATTAGCAGAGATAGAAATTTAAATAGATAAAATTATTAACTCAGAACTGCCATTATTAAAAGCTTGCTTCTTGAGAGAAAATTATATTATTTTCTTCTTTTTCTTAGATTTCACACATAGACCTGTATATATTTTTTACGTCCCACACAAAAATTAAAACCACATAAATGACATAAATATGCCAACAACATATTCATCCTAACCACGGTGTAATCGGATAAATATGCGTCCTTATACAAAACACAAAAACCAATAAAAACGTCCTATTATGCAGACGTGGATCCCACTACCAATCGCACAGAGAAGGCCAAAAAGTCAACGAACGTTGACAACCGCACAACCGCCAATGGTAAAGAAATGATCGTGGTGACCGCGGTAAACAAACGCACAGAGCAGAAGGAGATCCACCACAAAACCGTAGCGGTTAAGAGTTAGACTGTGGTGGATACGGTGACGGCAACGACGGTCGAAGGTTGAGGTGAGAAATGTTAGCGCGAGACCACGCATGGTTAAACAGAAGACCGCGGGAAGGCAGTAGCGGATTCCATGCGATTAACCGAACAATCGAAGGAGAGGGGCGGTTAAGCCGCAGTAGTGAGGTGACAGCAGGAGACTGCTAGGCGGTTAACCGAGCAACCGGAGGCAGTGGAGTTCTTGACCGCGATAAAGCGGTAGGCAGTAGGAGTGTCACCCATGAGACCACGAAGAATAGAGGGAGTGTCCGAGGTAGCCTAGTGGAGTCTGTAGAACTGTGAGCCAATAAAGAAGAGGGCACGGGGGTGTGAAAAACGTTGACATCCACTGCCGATGATGACTGCGACGGGTTCATGCGAGTTGGATGAAATTCCAACACTCCCCCTTAAGTGCAACTCATGCCATTCTTGAGTCCCAGCCGATTTCTTTGAAAAGTAAAGCTCTCGATGCCCAATGCCTTGGTGAAAATATCTGCTTGTTGTTCATCGGACCTGCAAAAAGTTAGTGAAATTTCTCCGCCAGAAATCAATTCCCTAATAAAATGAAACCTTGTATCAATGTGCTTGCTTCGCTTGTGAAATATCGAATTCTTTGAAAGAGCGATGGCTGAATTGTTATCACAATAAATTGTTGTTGCCTTTGTCTGCTCATTCTGAATCTCCATCAAAACTCGTCTCATCCATACAGCTTGACATGATGCATTGGTGGCTGCAACGTACTCAGCTTCAGCTGATGATAGTGTAAGTATTAGCTGTTTCTTTGAAGCCCATTCAACTACACCACTTCCAAAACTAAAGACATAGCCAGAGGTGCTCTTTCTGTCATTCACACTTCCAGCACAATCACTATCAGTATATTGAGTTAATCTAAAAACTTTTGATCTGGAATATTAGATTCCAAAATTTCTTGTGCCATTAATATACCTCAGAATTCTCTTTCCTGCTTGCTAGTGATTCTCCTTTGGTATTTCCATGAATCTGGAAATCAAGCTGACTGCATACATAATGTCAGGCCTTGTGGCTATTAAGTACATTAAACTTCCTACTAATTGTTTGTACAAGGTTGGATTAACTTCTGAGCCTTTGTCTTCTCTGCTCAATTTCAGTCCAGTCACCATTGGAGTAGGTTCTGACTTACAATTTAACATATTGAATCTCTTTAAAGTATCTTTTGCATATTTAGACTGTGAAATAAAAATACCATCTCTGTTTTGTGTTACCTCAATGCCTAAAAAATACTTCATCATGCCCATATCTGTCATTTCAAATTCTTTCTTCATTTCTGTTTTGAAAATTTCAACTGATAGATTCCCTGTTAAAATCAAATCATCAACATACAGGCATATTATCAAAATTTTACCTTCATCATTCACTTTGGTATACAAAGTGGGTTCACTGTCACATCTAGTAAATCCATTGCTTGTGAAATAACTTTCAATTCTACTATACCATGCTCTTGGGGCTTGTTTTAAACCATACAGTGCTTTCTTCAGTTTATAGACTTTATCTTCTTGTCCTGATATTTCATATCCTAGTGGTTGTTCAATGTAAACTTCCTCTTCTAGATATCCATTAAGGAATGCTAACTTCACATCCATCTGATGTACTAACCACTTGTTTTGTGCTGCTAAAGCCAATAACATTCTGACTGTGTCAAGTCTTGCAACTGGTGCAAATGTTTCATTGAAATCTACTCCAGGATGTTGTGCATAACCTTTCACCACTAATCTTGCTTTGTGCTTCTGCACTTCTCCATCTACATTTACTTTAGTCTTATAAATCCATTTAACACCAATAACATCTTTGTCTTTTGGAAGACTTTGCAATTCCTAAGTCTGATTGCTTTCTATGGAATCTATCTCATCATCCATTGTTGTTAACCATTTCTCTTCCTTGATTGCATCCTCATAATGAATAGGATCTTCAGCTTGTGAATAAAAAGCAAATAGTGTAAATTGCTGTGGATTGTTCTCACCTTCATTCTGATTATAGATATCAGTCATGCTTCTGATTTTCTGTCTTCTCATACTAGCCAAAGTTGGGTTTGATAAGTCACTTGAGTCTGCAGAATGTGGACTTGAAAGTCCTATGCCAGAAATTCTTGCTGTGGAAGGTGTTTGCAGACCTCTTGTTGCTGCTCTAGTATTACTTGCTGGTGTCAATTGTTGACCACTTGCATGAGGCTGAATTGGAACTACGGGTACATTAGTTTGAACTGTATTATCATTCTCATCTTGAGGAATATTGATAGTAACATTGACTGTATTTTCTCTGCTTCCATCCCATGCTTCATCTTCAATAAATTGGACATCCCTGCTGATTATAACTTTCTTAGTAGATGGATTATACAATTTATATGCTTTGGATTCTTCACTATATCCAACAAAAATGCATTTCTCTCCTTTGTTATCTAGTTTTCTTCTTAATTGTTCAGGAACATGTGCATATGAAACACAACCAAAAACTCTCATGTGTGAAACACTATGCTTTTTACCTGTCCATGCTTCTTTAGGTATAATATTCATTACACTCTTTGTTGGGCATCTGTTCATGATATATGCTACACAAGATACAGCTTCAGCCCAAAATTCATTTGTCAAGTGCTTGGCTTTTAACATACTTCTAGCCATCTCCATTATAGTTCTATTTTTCCTTTCAGCTACACCATTCTATTGAGGTGTGTATCTTGTTGTGAACTGTTTGTGTATTCCATGTTCTTTGTAGAAATTCAAGAACTCTCTTGAAATGTATTCACCTCCTCTATCTGTTCTCAACACTTTGATGAAACAACCACTCTATTTTTCAGCTAAAGATTTAAATTGACACAAGTAACCAAACACATCACTCTTCTGTTTCAGAAAATACACCCATGTCTTCCTTGAATAATCATCTATAAATGTCAAAAAATAGAAACTACCACCTATTCAAGGTGTCTGCATTGGACCACATAAGTCTGAATGAACTATCTCTAATGGGGCTCTTGCTTTAGTGGACTTCCCTGCTGGGAAAGATTCTCTACGTTGCTTTCCAAGAATACAACCCTCGCATACACTTTCTAGTTTTTGAATTAATGGAATTCCCTTTACCATGTTCTTCCTATGAAGTAAATTCAAAGCACCAAAATTTAAATGACCAAACCTTAAATGCCAAAGCTAGTTCTCATCCTTAACCTCTGCCTGAAATACAGTTTGAACAACAGTTGAATCCTCTTTTGCTTGTGCAAAATTTGTACTCAAAGCTGGCTGAATTCTCAAGGGAAACATTCTATTATTTGTCATGTGAATTTTTGCAATCAACTGACCACTCGGGTATTTGTCTAAAATAGTGCACAACCCATTTTTGAAAGACACTCTAAAACCCTTTTGAATTAACTATCCTACACTCATCAAATTGTGTTTAAGGCCAGGTACAAAGTAAACATCAGAAATGTATTTCTGCTCCCCTTGCTTGGTTAGAATATTAACATTCACTTTTCCTTTTACTGACACTTTGTTGTCATTTCCCAGGGTAACATCTGACTTGATGTTCTCATCTAGACTTGTGAATAACTCTAAATTCCCTGTCATGTGATTACTACAACCTAAATCTAAAAACCAAACTTCTTTCTCACTGGCTTGAGCTACATTACAGGCTAAAAACATAGTGCTCTTATTAGGTCTGTTGTCTTGACTTTCTCTAGAAAAATTTGCATTTTGTCTACCTGTTTCATACTGTTTCTTTCTACACTCATTCATATAATGGACAATTTTTTTACAATAATGGCATTGGACCTGAGATTTATCATACCTTTGTCCTTGAGGAAATTTTTGTGATGGGTTTTGGCTGCTACCTCTTCCACTTGAACTTGACTGGTTATTTCTTCCACCTCTGTTGAAACTTCTTCCTCTTGATCTGGAATTCGTTCTACCTCTGCCTCTTCCTTGGTTAATTGAACCTTGTGAGTTGAATGCATGCTCCAATGACATATTTGTAGTTCTACTAAGTCTGTGCTCATGAGAAATTAGTGAGGCATATAGCTCATCAACTGAGTATTGTGTGAGATCCTTTGTCTCTTCTATTGTGACTGAAATTGTCTCAAATCTTGTGGGTAAGCTCCTTAGAATTTTCTCTATAACTTTGACATCTTCTAGTGCCTGTCCATGTGTCCTCATCTAGTTTACCAGTCCCATTAACTAAGTAAAATATGAATCTACAGACTCATTTTCTTTCATAAACAGAGTTTCAAACTCTCTTCTCAGTATCTACAACTTTGCAATCTTGACTTTGTCCATACCTTGATATGTTGTCTGCAATATGTCCCATGCTTACTTAGACTTAGTAGTGGTTGATATTCTAGGAAAGATACTCTCATGCACACCTTGTAGAATAAAGAAGTGAGCCTTGGAATCCTTCTTCTTGTTATCCTTCAACAAGTCTTTCTTTGCTTGTGTCAAAGCATTAAATGTTGCTACATCTGCAGATTCTAGAAACCCATTCTCTACATACTCCCATAAGTCTTGTGAACAGAATAAAGCTCTCATTGTTACATACCAGTAGTCATAATTCTTTCCATTCAACTGTGGAATTTGTGGATTACTCAAGCTTGTGCTTGCTGCCATGATTGTTCAGACTTTTTCTAACTTAACCTTATAGCTCTGATACCACGTGAAGAAATTAGCAGAGATAGAAATTTAAATAGATAAAATTATTAACTCAGAACTGCCATTATTAAAAGCTTGCTTCTTGAGAGAAAATTATATTATTTTCTTCTTTTTCTTAGATTTCACACATAGACCTATATATAGTTTTTACATCCCACAAAAAATTTAAAACCACATAAATGACATAAATATGCCAGCAACATATTCGTCCTAACCACGGTGTAATCGGATAAATATGCGTCCTTATACAAAACACAAAAACCAATAAAAACATCCTATTATGCAGACGTGGATCCCACTACTAATCACACAGAGAAGGCCAAAAAGTCAACGAACGTTGACAACCGTGCAACTACCGATGGTAAAGAAATGATCGCGGTGACCGCGGTAAACGAACGCATAGAGCAGAAGGAGATCCACTGCAAAACCATAGCGGTTAAGAGTTAGACCGCGATGGATGCGGTGACGGCAACGACGGTCGAAGGTTGAGGTGAGAATTGTTAGCGCGATACTGCACGTGGTTAAACAAAAGACCACGGGAAGGCGGTAGTGGATGCCATGCAGTTAACCGAACAACCGGAGGAGAGGGGCGATTAAGCCGTAGTAGTGACGTGACAACAAGAGACTACCAGGCGGTTAACCGAGCAATTGGAGGCAATGGAGTTCTTGACCGTGATAAAGCAGTAGGCAGTGGGAGTATCGCCCGTGAGACCGCGATGAACAGAGGGAGTGGCCAAGGTAGCCTAGTGGAGTCTGCAGAACCGTGAGCCAATAAAGAAGAGGGCACGGGGGTGCGGAAAACGTTGACATCCATTGTCGATGATGACTATGATGGGTTTGTGCGATTTGGACGAAATTCCAACAATGAACACCTACTATAACATAAACTAGTCTTTCTTCCCAAACATAATCGACTGGCCCTGAAATCTCCTTGATCAGTTGTGGCTGATATAAAATCTTCCTCTACTAATTCCCACGAGCCTCTACTCCCAGTGAGCATGACTGACATGGCTCTAATACAACATGAAGGTTTAAGGAGAGGGAAAATAATAGAGAAACTCAAACAGAAAGCATATTTCAATTCATTTGAACACTATTACTTTCATATATAATTGTTGCTACAACAAGTACAAGATATTACATATTACAAACATTCTTACAAACACCTTATGAGTTGCTGCTCATTCAACCTACTGACATGAACATACATTTTACTGTTGGTGGAGTTGTTACTCTTGACACACACCATTACATTATCAGACTCTCGATGAGCTTCTGCTCCTTCACAAACGTACAACCATATAGCTTCTAACTCCTTACAACTCTGCAGAGATGGACTCCATTTGGGAGGTAATTAGAAAAATGTGGACTCATAAATATATAGAATACTAAGCATCTACGAAAGATAGACAATACACAATAAAATAATATATTCCATAATACCCAGAATGTGAAAGCCTGCAGTGAGTTAATGACAAATCTTTTCAGATCTTTTCCAAAATATGGCTTCTGAATTTATCTTCAATGTTGATATGGTCAAGATAGCTGGAGTAGTTGGGATTATATCTCCAACATTTAGATGGCTCTTGATCTTGCAGAGACTTCCTCATAAAAACAGAATAGATGACATTGATATTTGTTCATTATCTAGGCAGCTTGATTCTATATTGCATATATTCTTTGAATGCATTTTTGCTAAAGAAATCTGGAACATGTTCTCTATTTCTCATAATGTATGGGGGAATAATGAGAGTATATCCCCTTAAAATATATTCTTTCTTCCTCAAAAGTGCAAAATAAGCAAAACTGGTTTCCTATTCTGGCATATTCTGTCAATTAAAATTTTGTGGGCAATTTGGAAAGCTCGGAATGAAGACCGATTTCAAAATAGGAGGAGATTTCTTACTAAGTCCTATAAATGTCTCATATTCTATAATATTGCTATGCTGGTTTTTCTCACTGTGGAGATCTCAAAGGAAAAGTTCTGGAAATATTTGGAAAATAGGGAATTGTCGATTGATATCTTGGAAGCCAGATATGGTCACATGTGGCAGGATGGGCATCTAAGGGCAGAGGTTTTTCTTAAATCTTTGTAGGCCTTCAGGAAGGAACTCAACGAGGCACATAAAAACAACCCAGGTCAAAGAAAAAACAAATAAGTGGTTATTGTTTTGATGGATCAGCAAAGGGCTTATACACCCTTTGTTGAAGACCTGGTAGCGGCAAAGACATTGCTTGACATGAGAGTTGGGACTAGGGGAGTCTAAGCTTCCAGATGGCTATATATATGGGCCTTGTATATCCTTTTTGTTCGATAGTGGTTTATTTAGGACAATGTCATATATGTATATAGTTTACTGTTGATACTCTAATATATCTTTTGTTGATCTGATACAGGTGTTATAAGTAGTGATGGCTTCCTCTTTTTTGAACTTTCTTGATACCATGTAATGGGGTTTGGTAGATTTGATATTGGGATCTCTTTTGTTATCATGTACTGGGGAATTGTTGGTATGGGGGGTTTGGTTGAACTGATCCATGGAAAATATCCTGGTTTGTGATATGTAACTGTTGTTCTCTCTATCATTTTATAATATATATTGTATTGTTATGGTCATTTTATTGGTGAATTTAGAAAGTATACTAGTGCAAAAGATAAAAGTGTATTTTTTTCACTAATCTTGGCTTGTTTTACATTCATTTTGATCTTTTTGTTAAATGTGTTATTTTAATGTTTAAATTAATGTATTCTAAAAAATAACATTATAGAAATCAACAAGTTCTCCTATTCTATAATAATTCAATATCTGTGAACCAATACCAACATAATTTAATACCTATTTTCTTATGCTAAACTAAATAACATGATTTGTGCATGTGATTACATCCATCTTATTTGAACTTAACTTTTAGTCCCCTAAGCTAACTCCTTCTAAAAATGGACCATTTCATATCATATGGCACATGAAACAATTGAAATTAACACTTTGAATCTCCTTTTTAAAGATAACTCATAGGGCTCTAAAGAGATATATCACATCTCATGGCATTGTTTGAGCATTATTCTAGAGAGCATTTAGAGAATTAGATTAAAGGTCATTTTGTACTTACATCAGTTGCTCATCACATGTCTTTGATATTTTCATACTCTTATAGAAAACAACCAAAAATGATCTAACTAAGAGACAAGTTTCAAACCTTAATCTTAGCATAAAAAAACTTCCAAAGGTGTTTTTTAACACCATCTTGATTGTGATCTAGATATTGTCATAGAGATATAATTTCTTTAGATAGGCAATCACCATAGGCAGAATCATGTTGAACATAGAAAAAGAAAAACATAGACATATTTAAACATAATCCCATCCGATAACAATGATTACAAGAACTTATCAATTATAAGAATTATCTTTCAAATTTGATCTTTACAATTTAAAAATAACTATTTGACACACATCAAATTTAATAACATCAACTTATATCATAATCTTCAAAATTAATTTATTAATTACATATCAATTTATCATACTTAGTTCTATGTATTTATCTAAGATGTTATTAAACAACATTTATAGATTGTCCTTTACATCCTTAAATACATACTGTTTTATTTGTGTGTTTATTTCCTCTACAAATAGCAATTTCACCATTACAGATCAGGAATACACCGAATCTAAAATTAATCCTAACAGAGAATTAAGTGTCATAAACTTGAAAAGTATAAACACATGTAATCCTTTGGAATGCCAAAGGCTTGTAGAAAGCATTCATTTGGTCATTTATTACAAAAAAGTTGAACATCGGATGTTTTCTTCAATGCAAATAGCATTATATAATTAGCCTCAGAACCTGCCGAAATAAGTCATTGCCAATGATTCTATAAACTGCAGTTGTGGGGTGGAAGCTATCCCAAAATACATACTTGGATGCGTCTACACATGTTGGGGTGCCTGGGTTGCACAATATTGCCGTCTCCAACAGCCCTGATCCACAACAGCCCTTCCTAGCTTCTTCAAATCCTGCAGCAAAACATTGATAAGATTCAAAAATCTTCATTTAAGAAGAGATGAAAGCTTCAGAGGTCATCGTGTTGAGTAGGGCATCAGGAAAATTCATCGCCATCAATTTATGAAAGGAAAATTGTTGACGATGAACTTTCCTAAAACCGTTGAGTAAAAAGGAAGTTAAAATATTACCATATTTAGAAGGAGATTTAATGATGTCATACAAATTATCGTATGCATTCAAATAACCAATTAAAAGATGGGGAAAACTGAGCCTGGACTTCTCTACTAAGGCTATGATCTTTGTATTGAAAGACCTAGCAACTTCATTCAGCTCCTCAACGCATGTATTTTCCACCAACTTGTACAAAGTAATTTGTGAAGGCAAACAACCAAAAGGAGGCATCCCAATGATAACAAGCTGAGTTGCACCCTCGTCGTAAACATTCTGTTCAAAGTGTATTTCAATTGTTATAGCATGAAAGCTACACATAAAAGTAGAATTCTAATACATTAGAACAACACTTAAACCTGTATAAATCCACTTAGAATCTGTATAAGAAGATCCTGGAACTGTGTTACGCTATATCTTTTTCTTGTTAGAGGATTCAGATAATAGTTATTCACAAAGTCGTTTGTTCCCATGCTGATAGCAAACAGTGCTTCTGAAATGATATTGTTGGACCTTTCCAGACCAATATAATCCGCTAGTTTTGCTCGGTAAAGCCTGAAATTCTCCACTTGTTTCTCCAGAGGAATCACATTCTGCAAACACGAACAACAACGTGGAATGCTTAGAAAAATAGGCCACCTATCATTATTATAAACCAAACAAAACTAATAAACTATTCCAATTATGGCAATAGACTCTGAAAAATATCAGTGAAGAACAAAGGAAATTAGTTGTAATTCGATTAAACTAATTTCCATCACCAAATCCTTTTCTAACACAGAAAATATCTGTATATATTACTCTATAGAAACTGGGGCTGGATGTAAATATAATAAACACGTTTCTTTTCTTTTTTCAATTATGAAATATTGTTATTGGCAGATGGCAAATTCCGCTAGCAATTCATCGGAAAATTCATGGTCAAGTAAAATTCACGTTCAGCAATTCACCACAGTTGAAAAATAAGGACATTAATATTTTTAATAAAATCAACGTTTTTGAAATATATATTAAAAAATATTAATACAGTTAATTTTCCTGACACTGAATTTTCTGGTGAATTTTCCTTCAGGTAAATTGCTGGAAGTGAATTTTCCTAAAACCTTTATCATTAGAATAAATAAGTATATCAGTGATTAGATTTAACATCATGTTCTAAATTTTGATTTGTTTAGATGACTCATTTGAAATTATACTAGCTTATTCAGTAAGACTCACCTACTACTGTTATTTCAGATGAGTCATCTAAACACATAAATGATCAGAATTAAAAGTACATTCTAAGCTTTGACTTGCTTAGATGGTTCATCTGGAATTACACTATCTTCTTTAATAAGATTCACCAATTAATATGATTTCAAATGAACCACCTAAACAAATAAAAATTTAAAATGTACTGATTAAACAGAACAATATGAACCCTAAATAAAGAAATTACATAGAAAGAATCCCTAAAGCTTCCAAATCTTTTGGTACAACCAACAATTAGAAAACAGTTTTTTAGGATAAAGGATATTAATTAAAAAAGTAATTTAAAACAAGATTTATGCCAACTAAAAATCAGAAAACAGTTTTTTAGCATAAAAGATATTAGTTATGAAAGCTTTTGCATTCAACTTTGTATGTTATATTTGATCAAGGTTTTAAACCACCCAAAACATCGATCAAATATTGCATACACAATTGAATCCAAAAGCTTTCAAAACTAATTTTCATGCACTGAAAAAAAATTATACCTACTATAAAAAAATATTAATGATTAATGAAAAAAGATAATTCAAAACCAAATTTGTGCCAACCACAGCTAGTGAGGTACTGTCAGCGTATCCTGCACCTCCCGAACCAAAACTGGCACCAGTCAGCAGTTTTTCTCCCTGGAATTCAGGATCCAAAAATGCCGGCAGCAAATCTGGAAGTCCGACCAGTGCAGCTACACACATATTATGTCAAGCAGTTGACGACATTAGAAAACAAGTTAGATTAGACATGTTAAATAAAATAAACGGATGAAAGAAAGTCTAATTCGACTATTGCTATATTCAAGGAGAATCAAATTAACATTTACATAAGAAGTCAGTAATTAATCTCCCGTTTGTGAATCTGCCAGTGGGTCGGCCATTGGGGAAATCTCTTCCATATGGAGGGAAGTTAGATTTGGCTAAAGTGGCAAGCCAATTATTGTTGCCAGGATCAATGGTCGAGTCTCCAAACACATAGAGGGCAGAAAATAGCGGTTGTTTCTGTGTTGCATCTCCTGCTGATGCAGATAATGCAATCAGAATTATTCCTAAAAGAAAACTAAGAATAGCCGAATGCCCATCCATTCTTACTTCAGCTATCAGTGCCTACTGCAGATCAGGTTTACTTATTTATAGGGAGCTATTAGGATTTATGTTTTAACATTTCTTTGCTGAGCATTATGTTATGGGTTAGGTTTCAACACAGGAATGGACTATGTTCTAACACCTATTGAACTTTAATCGCCAATCTACGAAGTTTAATGCATTTGTTGAGACTTTGTTTTCATATTTCAAACGATCTTTGGATTACTATGTATGATGCAAGGATGACAGCCTTTTATGGGAATTGGGTCGTGGGTATGTTTTAAGAATCGCCGTGTCCTGCAATCTATCTATTATTTTAGTAACTCGTCTTAATTAATGCACCGTTGGAATCTATTGCGACTTTTATCTAATCCTTCCATTTTGGTTGAATTTATTTTAACAATCTGTTTGATATCCTCGCCAAATGTGATATTATAATTTTGAGAGCTTATATGATAAGTGTACATATGACACTGTGTTTTTCACTTTCTTAATTGTCCATGTAGATTAACAAAATCGTAGAATTCTAAATTTATAGTTATTAGTTTCTTTTTAAATCAGCGTGGGTTTCTTTTGGTTTGGCTGAGATCTTTGCTGGTTACTTAATCTAATACAAAATATTTAAAATGTATATATAATTGTATTTATTAATTAATTAAAATTTAGAATGTAATACAATTTTATATTTTTGAAAATAAGTGTTTGTTAATGTATTGTTCTTATTTTTCTTCTCAATCAATCAATCAAAAACATCAAATTTTCTTCACCAAATTCTATACCAATATTTGTAATATTTTTATAATTGAAACTTATCATTTCTAACTAATTATAGGAAAACAAACAATAGACTCTTCTTCTTGATGATGAATCTAAGCCTGCTTCGACTTTTGTGAGGCTTAATATGAGTGTTGTGTTTGATGTTGCTCCTCAAGTGCAAGTTATGTCTACTCCACCTGATTCGGTTGAGGTGGTTGTTGATCCCTCGGTGGATTCTGTTGTGCAGCCTTTGGATTTGGTTGTCCCTAATGTTGTTTGTGTTGCCTCCCCTAAGGAAAATGCTACAGTAAATCCTCTTGCCGCGGGCTTAGTTTGACATGTCTTATATGAAGTTTCTATTGTTCCTCTAGTTTGCTACTCTAGAGGGGAGTCTTCCCTTTCTGATCAAAATTTCTCAATTTCAGTTTTTGATTCTCCTTGGACAATGGTTTACAGAAAGAAGAAACATTTTCTAAAAAGGTTACGGTTTCATTTAACATGCCTCAAGGGCTTTACTTGGTTCGAGTGTTACTTCTTGAACAGTTTCGCGCTCTCTGTTTTTCTGACTGGTTGCTTCTTCTAGTTGGCTGTGTTTGGCCAATCTGCTTTGTTGAGTTGTTTCTTTGTTTTGCTGTGTTGTTTCTTTATTTTGCTAAGTTGTTTGGCCTTTTTTTTACATTTTTAAAGGGATTAGGGTCCCTGCTTATATAATCAAAAACAATATCCATGTGTTATTATTAGTCAAAATATTTTAACATGTTATGGACATTGCCATTTTAATCGAGAATATGTTTGGCTAATACATTGGATTATAAATTGGTCAGTAGAAGCTATTTCTTTGCATTGAACATGGTGTAATTTTTTTCCTTAATTTTGTCTCTTTAGTTTAAAATTTTTAACATGAAAAATAAAAATAAATAAATATGGGGCACAAACTCAAAGGGACACATATAGGTGTCTAGAATTGAGGACATCTATTCTAATGACCAATTATGGTGAAGGTTTTTCTATGCCACATTTACATATAAGTGGCTTCAAGATATGAAGCCTTGGGGGTAATGTGATTTTTATTTGTTCATTTATGGTTTCCCTTCTCATATTGGGTAATAGTAAAATGAAGATCCTAGTTTTTGTAAACTATTCTAGATTATAAATTTTAAAATAGGAGCAATTGTTGTACCTACCTTGTATCATATGAACTATCATATAAACAAACACCTTGGCATCAATGGTGTCCCCTAAATTGTTAGAAATAAATAACTTGACTCACTAAAATAAATTTCTAACATGTGCTTTATTCTTGCGCATGATCTCCTAGATTTGGAGACACCCCATCTTGCAACATCCACCAAATTTTATTTATTTTTTAAGGCCCAATTTTTATGCCTTGATTTGGGTCATTTTTTTACAAGAATTTTGGTGGGGAATTAACTACTAGTGGGTGGAAATCAAAATTAATAAGAAAAAGAAAGAAAAAATAAAGAAGTTTTATATGTTGGAGTAGGCTTCCAAGAACATCTATAGACCAACACAACACCTTCACAAAAAGAGAAGCAACATGAAGAGGTTATTTCTCCAGAAGTGAAGAACAATGAATTGAGATGAAAAATAATGTACAAAGCATGCCTTATAAAGGCACAAGAAGGTCGGTGCGGGAAAGATAACTGACATAAAAATAATTAAAATATAGTTACATTTTATTAAATGCATAACCACCAATAATTAATATTGGTATGCCTAAGTTAACTTAAGAGAACGTGAACAGTAAAAATTCATTCACACTAACACCCCCCTTAAGTGCAACTTAGAGAAACAAAAAAATGAAAAATGAGATGCAAGTTGGGTCTTGGAAACAAAGCCATGTTAGGTAACCTTGCACAACTATAATGAAAAAAATAAATTTCTTACAACCAGAGAAAAGAAGAAAAACCCTATGGGAGAAAAATCCTCTCCAAAAGAGAGAAAACAAAAAAATTAAAAGGAGGACTCATCATGAACCCCAAGGAAAACTTCCTTCACCCCAAGCATCGATCTTAGCAAAATATAATGAGGATATGTCAAATTTTTAGTGATGTTTGAAACGTGCTACTCTGTAGGAAAATACTCAAAACTCATAACACCCTCCAGAATGAGCTACCGAATGAAGTGCATGTGGATCTCAATATGCTTAGTGCATTGATGTTCCATTGGGTTGCAAGAAATATGTATAGCACTCGAATTATTACACCAAATAGTAGTGGGATGATCAAAAAGAAAGCCAAACTTAGCCATCAATTGTTGAAGCCACATAACCTCTTGACTAGCCAAAACAACACCTTGATACTTAGCCTCAGTCGATGATAATACAATAGTAGTTTGCTTCTTACAAGACCATGTAATCAGACCAGAACCAAGACAAAAGACAAAGCTAGAAGTAGACTTCCAATCATTAACATCACCATCCCAATTTGAGTCAGTGAAGCCCACAATCTAAGTAGCACCTGATGTGTAATGAATGCCTGAAACATAAAGAAAATGGGGGTTGATAAAAATGGAACAAAGTGATGAACCTCATATTCTTCTATATTTCATTCAATATGCAAGTTATAATGTTCAAATGAAAAACAATAATGAAACATAACTAAAACAGTAATGAAAAGAGAGATCTGGAGAGGGTTAAATGTTGTGTACCTATTGCAAAAAAGTATTTTTCAAACTTCACTGAGGACTCATTCACCCTATGGAGAATGGGTCCTAGCTAGGGTTCTGGAAAATCTATTTTTGGGTTATGTTCTCTCAATCTACACTCCTAGATTCTAGTTGAACACTATTAGAAAGCCGGAAATAAATCTTGCAGCTCAATTTATGTGATTTGACAACTTTCTTTGCAACTTTGACAACTTTTGTAATTTTTCTCTCCAAATGATCTATAACCTAAAAGCTGCAATCACACATCAAAGGAGATGAAAATGTTGATTGTTAGGGAATAGGGGTTTTCCTTGGTCAAACCTTGTTTTGGTAATTAAACCTTGAAATGAATAAAATCATAAAGAAATGATGAATGAATAAATGCAATGTCACAACTCACCACACCTTATTTGAAACCTTGGAATGTAGATCTACAATCTAAAATGAAGTGGCCTAAATGAGTGTAAATCTTGATCATGAAGTTGATTAGAAACAATTCCTTTGATATGTTGGAATTTATCTAAAAATGCTACATCAACACATTAGCTCAACAACATGCATGATGCAATATATCTTTGACATGACAATGAAATCTTGATTGCTACAATATTATTTTATAAATCTGCCCTTGAATGCCTTAAAAATGCTCTTGAATGCTTATCAATTCTCTCTTGAATGCTCTAGGATCTTAGCTTGGAATTCTAGGATGTTTGAAGACATGAAATTTTCTAGGTAAAACTAAGTGAAATAGCCTTGTATTTATACATATCTTAACATCAATTCTCAAAATTCAAATATCACAAGCCAACATTAAATTATGGATTTTAAATCATTAAAATAATACCAAATACATATTCCAAGGAGGTTTCCTATGTCTAAGTGAGGACCCATTCGCCATAGGGTGAATGGGTCCTAGGTCACTCACCTAGGACACACTTTGGGCAATGTGAAATGTTATGTGAAAATAGGGTCCTAGGACCTAGTGACGACTCATTTTCCATGTGGCAAATGATTCCTAGGTCACTAGCCTAGGACACACACCTTATAAAATTAAGTTTTATGTAATGAAATTTATGAGTGTTGGGTTTTATCCCTCAATATTTGCATTTAATTAACCTCAATCAATTAATAAATTCATAGATTAGTGTGAAAGTGTAAAGGTACACTTTATAACACCCTAAATAAGGCACAATTAAGTCCATTTGATTAAAAAGGACCCTAAACTTAGTGTGAATGTGTAAAACACATTACAACACTAAATGAAGGCAAAATTAGACTCATTTACTTTAGTGAGAGTATGACCACATGTCAAACTCACACTAAAGTAGGCATTCAAGACACTTATGTATGCAGCAATGAAAAATATACACAAGTCATACAACATAAGACCAAGAATATCAAGCCTAGATTATCCAACGTGATGTGGAACACATCTAGACTATCGGTTTGCACTCATTCTGAAGTAGTAGAACTGTAGCCTATCCACTAGGTGAGTATTCCAATAGAGTGGAAAATGAGAGAATCATATTAGGATCCCATACCATATCAAATCTATCATCTTCATAACTTCAATAAGGCACCGCAATGCTAGGCAAGGCTCCACAGGCAAGCAAGGTGTGTTATGTTAGGTGGCCTTGAATTTATTGTTTGAGCTCCATAAGGCTTAACAAGTTGTATTATTCCAAACACTTAAGAACATTATATATAGGTTTTTTTCAAGGGGACCTTGCTTCATTTGTGTAAGGTCTTAGGGATCATCATGCCTAATGTCTCTAAGAGAGGACAAGTCAAGATTAAAAGATTCACAACTTAGGGAGTGCAATGTGTCACATCACCACCAAGGGAAAATTTGTACGCTAAGAAATATCAAACATGATGACACCACCAAGAAAATGACGCATCACAAGAAAAAATAAAATCACACCATGAAACATTAAAACTATCAAAAGATATCATTGATGTATGCCCCCACTTTAAAGAAGTTCCTAACACCATTTCTATGAGAAATTTCTTTAAAGTAGCCAATGTTTACTCCTAAGACCTGAGAGCTTTATTCAAAAATCCATATGTCAAGTCATATATTTCCAAAATAAAGTTACGTAATGAAAAAGGAGGGAGGGGTTGCCCCCAAAATACATAAGGTATCTATGGATTCGAGGTAAGTATGTGTTTTCTACAATGTTGTTATAGAGCTCGAAAATGTCATCATTCCCTAAATACTCATAGAACTAGAAGAATCACATGTAAAGAGTGAAATCAAAGGAAAATCATTTCGGGTCAATATGGAAGACATCTAAATGTCTCAACACCTTGTGTCTCCCTAAAAGGAAAACACAAGACAAGGAAAAAAAGGATAAAAATATTTATGGCATAGAGAGGAATGTAGATACAAATAGAGGAATGCACAAAAAGAGAGAGAGATACATCAAACAAACAGCACAGGAGATCACATTACGCACATGCAATCACATAAAGAAACATGAAAAATAAAACATAAAGAAAAAGACTAGTAAGGCACATGCGAGTTAACCTATAGCAGGTCATCCACATCCCAATCTCGATCAGTATATACGGAAGGCGGACAACTAGCCAAAGGTACACTGACAAGTGTTGAAGTAGGACACATACCAAGTTTAACAGTCTTTTTAAGAGAATTGTCATTTAAGTTCATGGAAGAGGAGAACAATGAATTCAACTCATTATGCACTTGTTCATCAATCTTTGTAATATCAATGTCATCATCTAAATTAATCACAATAGGAGGTTGAATGATAATGTCTCTAGAAGGTTCTTGTTTACATTGCGGCAAGGGTATAGAATCATCATACATTGCTTTAGGCAAGTTCAAATTTTGATTTTCAATGTTGTTATTTTCTTCTTTAGTTTGTAACATATGAGCGATAGCACGATGTCTACGCCTACACTCTATAGCATTTCAATTTCTTTTCAATATGTTGTCAATTTGGATTTGTATAGGATTAGGTTTATCAACCATAGGTTTCTTTTCTTCTCTTAGGGGAGGAACAAAAGGAATCATAGGAGGTTCCTCAACCACTTTTTCTTAAGCTTTGTAAACTTGTTTAATATTAGGAGGCTGTAAGACCCCCGCTTTGCATATGATTAATGTTAAACTTAATTTGTTATAGGTTTTCATAAATAGATGGTAAGTTGTACTAAGAATAATAAATAATGTGATTGGGTGACCATATTCTTGTATTTCACTTTAATATTTATTTCATTGTCACTACCATGAGGGTGTCATGGAATATGAATTGAAATTGTAAATAGAATTGTTGTACAATTAAATCTTAGTTTATTTATCGAATTAATGTGATATAAGATTGTTCTTACAATTTCATTTGAAATGTGCAGGAAAGTAGAGTGCCAGTATGAGAAGGGAAAACCATTAAGTAGATCGAACAACATTTTCTTTTGATTATGAATTTGACTCCTTTGAGGCTTGGAAATAGATAAAGTTAGAATGTTGGTAAAGTAAGGAGGTGAGGGTTGATGTAAAAGAGATAATTCATATTTTGGGGTTAAGAGGGTCTTTAAAGAGGGTTGTTGGTCAATTTCCTTGGTTGGGATGCAAAATAAACCCCCTACGGTCTATACCATAGTGGTAGGGGTCAAGTGGGCATAAAATAGTGCCCCAAGCACATGATTTGACCTTTGAAAAGTCCTCATAATGGTGAGTGACGAGTTTTGAGGAGAGGATGGGATAGAAAGATGGAAGGGATGTCCAAGTGCATGTTTCTTCTTCAATGAGAAAAGACCCCCATTGATGAAGGTAGGTATACTTCACACCTATCCATTCAAAGGTTGGAGATTGAAACTCTTATATATCTAGGAGATGAAGGAAGAGTGGGGGGTTACCCACTTCTCCTCTTGGAGAACTTGAATGGAGATAGTGGAAAGAATGAGGAGAGGAGAGAGGGAGTCTTGTTGGGAAGATGGTGATCAAGATGGCTTGGTTGGAGAGGAAAGAAGGATAAGAGAGTTAAAGTCCAGCCCCTAAAGCAAGAGATAAGTTTTCACTACTTCCATTTTCCCTTGTGTTTATTGGTTGTAAGATGGATTCTTAGTGTTAGACCATGGTTCAAAACAAACGGTAGAGAACCTAGATGCATGGAACTTTTGTTATATTAGTTTTGTACTTAGTAAAATGAGAGAAGACTCCATTTATCATTTTGGAGCTAAACGAATTCCCTGCTCGGGGGTATGGCTAGAGCCCACGAGGCTCCAAAATGCCATTATGGTAGGGTGGAGAGCAGGCCTTACTAATTTGTGTGTGATATTAATTGTAATATTTAATCATGCAATAATGGAGGTTAGTATTATGCTAAAATGAAAGAATCATAGGGAAAGTTCCAAATGGTGTGTTTATTCTAGAAAAGTTGCAGCTTGTGGGACAATTGTGCTGTATTATGAAGTGAAAATAATCCCTATAATAGAAATTTTCTTGAGCGGTTTAATCTTGTTTATAGCTGTAACAGTTTTCCAGAAAATGTTAACCTTATTTCAAATATCTTCTTTCGATAATGGTTGATTCTATTGAAGTGATGCCATTGCCTATCCATGTCGTTTATGCCTAAACTGGTTCAGAATTTAGAACCCTTCTGCGTCTTATCTTAACTAAAATTCAAAAATAGCATTTGGGTATATCAAATAGGGTGTTCGACAGTTCGATGTATTCACTTGAATTTTGAATGAACATGATGTTATGGCTGTGCGAGCAATGCTAGTTATTTGAACAATGTGTTGATTGTTGAGCATGTGAAAAAGTTGCATGGAATTTTGGTTGTTACTCCTTATACCTTTTCTATAGTGTTTGTATGAGAAATCATTCATTTCTGTGTGGAGATTTTATTCTAGTAATATGCAACCTTCAAACACTAAGAGCAATCATATGAAAATACATTTTCGGGATGCGTTTAAAAAAAAAAGAAGAAGAAAAGAAAAGAACAGAACGGAGACAATTCAAGGAAAATAATTGCATGAAACCTTGCCAAGCCCTTGTCTTCATTTATGCTCGAAATAGTGTACATATTTTCTCAGCTCGTTGTAACTATTGCTGGATAGTGGGAGAGTTCTGGGGCTTCACCATCGTTTACTCCTTGCGTAAGGGCATCCTCAGGAGGGGCCGACATTATTTTCAAGAGACCTTGTGTCTGGGATCATACGTTGGAATAATTCCTAAAGACTCAGGCAAGTCTAAACAACAATATTGGTGTCGCTGCCAAAAGAACTCCCTGCTTCTCTCGTGGCCCAAATTACCCCCTTTGTCATTCGACCTGGGGTGATTCTCCAGGTGCTCACCATAGTTTAATCCCCTAAATAAAAACTTCACTTGATTCTAGGTATACTTCGTAATTTACCTTGTAGGATAGTTAGTTGTGCAAGTTTCCATGAAAATCAGTGTCAGGAAAGATGATATTTTCTTCCATACAGGAAATAGAGCATTCAATTTATTGGCGTAATCGGCTTCAACAAGAGAGGAATGAGTATAATAATGAAAAGCCTCCCACTTATGGTTAGGTTAACCTTTTGAAGCTCGTTCAGCCTATTATTGGCAGTTTCTACGCGGCGGTAGAAGGGGAGATAAGACTTTCTTCCTGAAACTGTGGGAAAATTCAGGTTGTGTCATTGCCTTCACACATGCACATTCACATATTCCGCAGTAAATGCCTCATTGCTTTATATATATATATATATATATGCCCATGCCACCAACATGCTTAACATACATACCTGCAGAAGGAAGAGAAAGCAGTGAATCCCTGCATGTGACTTTTTCCCCAAGAGAAGAGAAATATATAAATAACCCTTTGGAATTAAAAGGGAGATAGAAAATAAAGGATATTATGATCCTTTGGTTAAAAAGAGAGATTAATAAAGAATATTTATAAACACTCTTTAAAAAAGAAGAAGAATAATTATTTATTTAAATAATTATTAAAAGGAAACCTTTTGTGAAAGGGTGTGATGGTTTGGAGACCACCCCTTAAAAGGATATATAAATCATTCATGTGAGAATTGAGAGGGACATTCAAGACGAGAGAACATGCAAGGAATAAGAACAACCAAGGAAGAAGGAAGTGGTTGGTGAGTTATGGACATGATGGAGAAGGGGCACATCTATAGTGTGTGTCCAACCTGGGGTACAAGTGCGTGCACTCAGGACGGTCCTGGCCAAGGGCATGGTTTTGTGGCACGAGTGTTGAGCATTGTTCCGATGGAACCAGCACTCGTGTAGAGCGACAAAGTGTGCTTTCCTCCTAGACTGCTCCATGGCAAGAGCCAGTACCACTGACATATTCCTAGGGGTTGAGGATGGACCCACGGTGTAGTATGGGATGCATCGAATCCTCTCCCCATTTGTCCAATGGTGCAGAAAACCAGAGGAAAGAATAGGACCCACGATGTAGTGCACAATACATCGATATTCTTTCTATCTGGAATGCATTATGGACATGTTGTTGAGTACTTTGTCATTGATGTGAAGGTGTTTGAACTGAGAGTGGCTTTTGCATGTATTATTATTTAGATAAGTATTAAAACCATTTATTCTAAATTACATTGAGAATATATATATGATTTTGGTGTTAATGTATATGAATTATATGAATGTGTATTCCATTTATTAGGTTAAATATCTATTTTGGAATTTCTTAATAAACTCACCCATATTATCTTTTGCATTGATTATTTGCATCCATTTTAAGAATATTGTAGTTTTTTTTAATCTTTGTTCTAATATTCAATCTACTAAATCCGCTGCTAACACTTAAATAATTTTGGAGGAAAAATAGAGTTACATTTGGTATCAGAACCAAAATTAGATTATACTAAAAAATGTGTAAAATATAATAATTTTTTTTTATGTTAAATCAACTCATATATAAGATCTATTTTTTTTACAATATATTAAATACATATTTTCCATTAATCATATATATAATTCTAAAATATAATTATATTTTTTATTAATATTCAAATATTTTTTTATAATTTATATTACTTATCATTCTAAATATTTTTTTACTCCACATCTTTCTCCTCATTCTCTAAAATATTTCCTACTTCTTAGCCAATGCTTCACTAGGAACTCATATAGCTTTGTTATGCTACCTTCACCATATACGTATAACCATTTACCTTTTTGATTTTGACCAAATGCTATCTTCGAAAGGTTGTGGCTTTTCATCCATTATTTACTAGGTAGATTGAAATGGTGTTTTCATGCAATGACTTAGTGTTAATCATATTTTATGATGAACATTAGTAGACATATACATACGATGTATCACTTCGAATAATGGGTGTGACTCTTAATGGTATTATGATCGTATTACTGAAATGTCCTTTCATTTTTAGTGTGATTGGTATCTATTAGAATAACGAATGTGTGCCAACTGTTTTCGATTATAAGCGACCAAGTTATGTTAACCTAATAGGGAATTGTCATAAGACCCATTCATATATTTCCTTGAGACTACTTGCATTCACCCATCCAAATGCTTTCACCGTCACAACTTATTAATAAAGGAAAGATATGGCACATATAGGTTTTTGAATATTTATACTATATATTTAGGTACTATATATGGAAAATAATCCAAATGAACATATTATAAATGCCAACCATAATATTGTAAATAATCCAACTCAACCATGTTAAGAATCCATGAAAGGTTAGTGCCTCCATGGTGTACCCATTTCATCATAGAATATTAAATCTGATTTATAATATAAAAGAATATATCTTTTTCAATTTTGGTGTATTATGAATTATATCTAGGATTGTTGAAGATTTAAGATGATTTAAAATATTTGAAGGAAAAGATAAACTTGGATGTGAACATCAATTGTGGGTTTTACCATTGTCTATTATAAGTGGTGAATTTGTCAAATATTACAGTCAATGAAAATATATCAATGGTAATCTAATGAACATATTATAGCTAGCTTTTAATCGTCTTGATGAGTTCAACTAGACCATAGTGATAATAATTTGCATAACCCTTGCTCCAAAAAAAAATATATAAGCACTAAACCTTGTTCCATTTCCAAAAATTTGATTGACTCCTTCATGTCTAATTAGGGGTCAATTGTGCATAACCCAATACTAAGAAGTTCAATTTAAAAAAATTAATAAGTAATAAATTTCTCAAAAGCATAAAGTTATATATATGAGGATGCTATTTGCATTTAAACCCAACCATTAAGCAAACTAGCAACCACAGTCAATAGCTATGAGTCACATTGAAATTGAAATCACCATAGGATCAATCAATAAAAGTAGCACCTCGCAAAAGCGAATGGATTTTAGTTATTTCATCTATGTTTGTTTACTAGCCCATTGAAACATCTTATCTATTAGTTCAATTATTATATAAACATTGTTGGAAAGTTCTTCAAGGGTTTTTCATATCTCTAATTATTTATTATAAATTTTTAAATGTCACAAAAAGCTTAATTTTAGAACCTTAAATATTAAATTTGAATATAGTTCTGGATGATTCTTGAAGCTCTTGGAACCTTGATTTGTCTTTTATTGGAGTTCAAATAAGAGATTATCACTTTATGGATATTAAGGTCATATTTCTATTTGGGTAGTACCCTCTTATTTTAAGTTGTCTTTGAAATGACAGTTGGTGTATAAATATTTTAGGGTGGAAATAGTAATATCCATACTATTTTTTAGGAAGTTTTAATCTATTTTGAGTGATTTTACTAGATTCTTTTTATGTTACTAAAAAAATCAACATCTAGGGGCCCATAACCCATAGGTCCTTGGATTCATATCTTAAACTTGGAAAATTTACATTGTGTTTTGAGTTAGTAAGAATAACACCATGTTGTTATAAGATATTAAACCAAATAAGCTCTTAGGATTAGGCATGGGGACATGTCAAATCTTGCAGGGGGAGAGACTCTCGATTCCAACCTTTTCTATGATATGATGGAGAAGGGGCACATCTATAGTGTGTGTCCAACTTGGGGTACAAATGCGTGCACTCAGGACGGTCTTGGCCAAGGCATGGTTTCGTGGCATGAGTGTTGAGCATTGTTTCGATGGAACCAAAACTCATGTAGAGCGACAAAGTGCGCTTTCCTCCTAGACTGCTCCATGGCAAGAGCTAGTACCACTGACATATTCCTAGGGGTTGAGGATGGACCCATGGTGTAGTATGGGATGCACCGAATCCTCTCCCCATTTGTCCAATGGTGCAGAAAACCAGAGAAAAGAATAAGACCCATGATGTAGTGCGCAATACATCGATATTCTTTCTATCTAGAATGCATTATGGACATGTTGTTGAGTACTTTGTCACTGATGTGAAGGTTTTTAAACTAAGAGTGGCTTTTGCAAGTATTATTATTCAGATAAGTATTAAAACCATTTATTCTTAATTATATTGAGAATATATATGTGCTTCTGGTGTTAATGTATATTAATTATATGAATGTGTATTCCATTATTAGGTTAACTATCTATTTTGGAATTTCTTAATAAACTTGCCCATCTTATCTTTTGCATTGATTATTTGTATCCATTTTAAGAATATTGTAGTTTTTTAAATCTCTGTTCTAATATTTAATCTACTAAATCTGTTGCTAACACTTGAATAACTTTAGAGGAAAAGTAGCATTACATTTTGGTATCAAAGCCTAATGATCGTAACATAGTTTTGTGACTTGTGATTATTAGACTGATTATAATACTTCCTTTAGACCAATTCTTCAATTAGAATCTCTTATAAATTATAATTATAAAACAAAATTACTAATTTTATGTCCAATATATTTTAATATATAATTAAAACCAATAATCATACTTCAGAAAAAAAAATCACCACTAAATGCATTCAAATTTATATATCTATTTATCATTTTTACCGTTTATTTCTTGCATCCTATATTACATCTCATAGACTCCTTATCTACTTGTCATCTTATCTATTCACCGCATGAACATTCATTTTGAAAGGTCGTGCCCCTCTCTTTAAAAGATTACGTGAATGAAATTAACTAGTTCTAATGAGTCGAAATTAAAACAAATAAAGAGAGTCCTATTCTTAGTAATCTTTTTAATACCTAATAGCCTTAAGTAACTAATTCGTAGGATTTTTTATCCCTCTTTAAAATTAGCCACTTTTTATTAAAGACTTTTTAAAATAAGGTAATACATTTTTCTCTTATAAAGGACATTTATTTATTTTTATAAGATTAATGGTTATGTGGTATAAATTAGAATTTTAATTATTTTAAAAGTATTTTATAAAATAGATATATTAATATTTATGATTTTAATATAAATAAATAAATAAATTATAAATAAATTTCTTTTTATTAGTATTAAATTATATTTTTCAAAGTGTAATCTTATATTTATTTAGATGTAATTTGTCATTCAAAAGTTGAAATATGGTGTCTCATTTACTTATTGCACAAGAAAATTGTAACATATTTGTTTGAAGAAATGGAAAATCGTAAGAATTATATCAAAAACGCCTATTTAGACATTATTTTAGCAATATAAAATCAATTTAGCGAGCATCCTCTTATAAATTTGTCTTCCTATTAAAATAGTGCCATGTCAACTTATTTTTGTCTAGCTTTGTGTGTATTTTGAGAAAATACTTTTATCATGTTTGATATGTCTATTTAAAGTTACATTATGGGCCCATAACCCACAAGTCCTTGGATTCATATCTTACTTGGAAAATTTACATTGTGTTTGGAGTTAGTAAGAATAACACCATGTTGTTATAAGATATAAAACCAAATAAGCTCTTAGGCTTAGGCATGAGGACATGTCAAATCTTAAGGGGGAGAGACTCTCGATTCAAACCTTTTCTATGATATGGAAGTAGGTTATGTCATGTTTAAATCTTTCATATGTTTCTGTTATAAATCATTTTAATGAATTTCCTTGTGTTGTCAAACCTATAAGAAAAAAAATAGGGTTATTGAAGATTCATATCAATAATTTGTACTTTGTTAGTGGACTTGATCAACCCATTAACCTTGTACAATTGCCTTATACTAAGGTTATGTTTGTACATTGAATTTGATATGTGAGAAGAGGATATTCATTTATACCATCTTGGAATGTACGTTGAAATTATAGATTACTTTTATAAATTAGAACTTACCACATAGTATCAATTAGACATGCATAGTAATTATTATGTGATTATATTGTAACACTTTCATTATTTAAAGAAGTTACATGAGTAAGTAGAATGATAATGTTGAAAGATAGGAGCTTAAGTATATAATTATCTTTTGAATTATAAATTCGTGATATATTTCATAAAACATTTGTATAGTTCTCATCATAATTTGGATTGAAAAAGTGATCTTATTAAAACAAATTGTAAATTTATACAAGAAAATAATGTAGATAAAGTAAGTATTATGAAAAATACAAGTATTCAATGTTAGTATCTTCAATTACTGATCATGTGCTCCTTTGAGTTGTGATGCAGATGTATCTTGTGCTGCTGAGGATAGTAGTTAATTGATAGGGGGAGAATTGTCATGTGGCTTTTTCCCCAAGAGAAGAGAAATATATAAATAACCCTTTGGAATTAAAAGGGAGATAGAAAATAAAGGATATTATGAAACCTTGGTTAAAAGAGAGATTAATAAATAATATTTATAAACACTCTTTAAAAAAAAGAAGAAGAATTATTTATTTAAATAATTATTAAAAGGAAACCTTTTTGTGAAAGGGTGTGATGGTTTGGAAACCACCCCTTAAAAGGATATATAAATCATTCATGTGAGAATTGTGAGGGACATTCAAGAAGAGAGAACATTCAAGGAAGAAGAACAACCAAGGAAGAAGGAAGTGGTTGGTGAGCTATGGACAGGACGGAGAAGGGGCACATCTATAGTGTGTGTCCAACCTGGGGTACAAGTGCATGCACTCAGGATAGTCCTGGCCAGGGCATGGTTTTGTGGCACGAGTGTTGAGCATTGTTCCGGTGGAACCAACACTCGTGTAGAGCGACAAAGTGCACTTTCCTCCTAGACTGCTCCATGGCAAGAGCCAGTACCACTGACATATTCCTAGGGGTTGAGGATGGACCCACGGTGTAGTATGGGATGCACCGAATCCTCTCCCCATTTGTCCAATGGTGCATAAAACCAGAGAAAGAATAAGACCCACGATGTAGTGCGCAATACATCGATATTCTTTCTATTCGGATGCATTATGGACATGTTGTTGAGTATTTTGTCACTGGTGTGAAGGCATTTGAACTAAGAGTGGCTTTTGCAAGTATTATTATTCAGATAAGTATTAAAACCATTTATTCTAAATTATATTGAGAATATATATATATATATATATATATATATGATTTTGGTGTTAATGTATATGAATTATATGAATGTGTATTCCATTTAACTGGTTAACTATCTATTTTGGAATCTCTTGATAAACTCACGCATATTATCTTTTGCATTGATTATTTGCATCCATTTTAAGAATATTGTAGTTTTTTTTAATCTTTGTTCTAATATTTAATCTACTAAATCCACTACTAACACTTAAATAACTTTGGAGGAAAAGTGACATTACACTACTCTCACTCCTCTCCCCCCTCTCTCTCTCTCCAAAAAATATTTCAAGTTTTGGAAAGTTTTTCAATGTTTTATTAGGATATTATGATACGAGATAAAATATTTCAACATTTAATTATTCTATCCAATAATGATGTTGGGAGTATTCATAATGCACCTCTTGATAAGTTTTAGAAGACTATATCATCTCCAAAAAGATGACAAGCCAAGCTGAAAGAAAGCTGACATAGTCATGATATCGATTATAGCTAAATCGATAAAGGAAGTCCAAAGTGGGGTTTGGATGATTGCAATCAAAGAGCATCGATTTCCTTGTCTTTTCAAGTTCACATTTGGAATAGGGTATAGAATTCTATCAAAGAATAATTTAAAGTGGATTTATGTCGAATGTTTTAGTTGTAGATGCCCTGACAAGCATGTATGAAAATTGTGGAAGCATACAAAAAGCACAATAAAATGTCTCAACATGAAGTAGTGTCATGGAACACAATGATTGTAAGATATGTAATGCATGGATATGGTGAAGATGCTCTCAAAATCTTTGAGCTAATGAAGTATTTTGGAACACACCTTGACTATGTAACCTTCATTCACATTTTATTTTGCATGCAGTCATGTAATTCTAGTGAATAAGGGTTGTAAATACTTAAATTCTATGAATGAGTCTTATTGCATTATGCCTGAAATTAGTCATTATGTATGCTCGGTTGATCTTCTTGGTTGTGCTAGTTATCTTGAGGAAGCACTAAACTTTATCATCAAAATGCCAATTAAACCTACAATAGTTGTGTGGATGTGCTTGGTCGGATCTTGTAGATCACATAGAAATATAAGATTAGGAGTATTTAAAATAGCTCTCCATTTGGATCTAGATCCTAAAAGTGTCCTACTTTATGTTCTCATTGTTGTACCCATAATAATTTTTTTGCTTCATTAAGGCATTTTGCTTAAGATAGTCAAAATCCCAAAATCGTTTGAAGTTGGAAATTTGAAAAAAAGTGAAAATTTGCATGCCATGCATGAAGGTCAAGAACACAAAATTTTCAAAATGACAATCTGGGTCTGTTCATAATGAAGTTATCTACAAAACCCAGATTTTAGTTTTTTAGTTTTAGGTTTTCCTAAATTTGAGGAAAAATTAGGGTTTCTTTTCCTAAAGTTAAAGATTTTTCAGGTTTGTTGTGAAATGAATGCCCATAAAGTTACTTTTTCAAAAAAACATAAAAATGAGGAAAAAGAGCCTTAAAATAGCCCAAAACCCTAAAAATAGAACTTGTCAGAATTGATTGAAAATTATGTTGATTGGCTTATTTCACATCACAATCACAATGGTGAAGTCAGAATCAAGAAAAAGTTAGTTTAAGGCTGATGGGTATATTTCACTTTTTTGGGACAAAAGTTAGGACCTTTGAGGTCGTCAATGGCAATTGGCCAGTACCAGGTGTCAAAATCTAAGCCTGAAACTCATCATAGAAGATTCTATGGTGAAAGATGTTGAAAAAGATGGTTCTTAACGGAGGGGATTTTCAAATTTTGTCAAAATTGACTGAAAATTATGTTGATTGGCTTATTTCACATCACAATCACAATGGTGAAGTCAGAATCAAGAAAAAGTTAGTTTAAGGCTGATGGGTATATTTCACTTTTTCAATGGCAAAAGTTAGGACCTTTGAGGTTGTCAATGGCAATTGGCCAGTACTAGGTGTCAAAATCTAAGCCTGAAACTCATCATAGAAGATTCTATGGTGAAAGATGCTGAAAAAGATGGTTCTTAAAAGAGGGGATTTTCAAATGGTGAAAATTGTAAAAGATATTCTAAGTCTGGAAACGCTTCACTTTGCAAAATGGGAGATACTTGTGCAATCCATGTGCAAGTCAACTTTGCAGTTCTGTACACGTAAAATGGTGAAATACGGTCATGCACTCACGTCGGCGGTAATAATGCTTCAACGTAGTCAACTTGGCAAATGACACAATGATCGTGAGAGGCGAAAATGGTGAAAATCATCCGAAAACTACCGAGTCTAGTGACATTTGTGCCCCTATAGGCTAGGGGCACCCTTCAATTTGAAGGCATAAATGCAGTTATCAGTGGTTGCAAATATATTCATTCCCTCTAGAATTATGTCAACTTTCCAACAAGCCATCAAGCGAATTAATCAGGTTTGTGAAACTCTGGTAATTGAAGGCGGAAGCAGAAGTTATAGAGGATTTACATTTCAGAAATGATAGTCAAATTTCAGAATCTGTGCCCCTATAGCTCAGGGGTGCCCTTGAATTAGGCTTGTTAGATGATAGAATTTGCAGAAACCCTTTCTAAGGGATCTCTTCAGTTTCAACCCAGCTCTGTGATGCATCCGTTCGTAGGTCCATGAGACATACTGAGCAACCATGGTAGATGATCCTGTGAGCACGTAAAACGAAGGGAAAATAAAAAGTCAAAATATTAAAATGTACCTCTACAGGCCAGGGGCACCTAGCCTTTTGGCCAACAAGTTGAAGTTTTGGGTAACTGTCGTCTTCACAAGGTTTGTTCAGAATCTTTCTACCTACGCACTGAATCCAACCATTAGCCCTTGGGATTCGTCAAGTGCCCATAGATGAAGAATCAATGGAAAATACTGAAGGATAAAAACAAGCAGAAAAATGGCTAAGTATGGAAAAATGCACCTTTCTTGAAAAAGGCACCCTTCTACTGGAGGTCTTAGAAGCAGTTTTCTAGCTTCGTCACTCCCATAAAAATCTCTTCCAAGTTGTTCTATCTTTGTGATGAAATCGTCAACACGCACATCAAAGCAATCCAACTCCCGAAAGTGAGGGTCAAAGTGGAGATTTTTATTGAAAGTTATAAATTGCAAAACCATTCTCAGAAGCTAAAATAGCCCCTGCAAGCTAGGCACACCCTTGCATTTGAGGGTCTTAATCCAACTTTCAAGCGTTGCATATGCAGTCAATCTTTGTAAAATTCTTCCATCTATGCGATGGATCCAACATACAATCAACTAGAGTCATCAGTCACCGACAACAGCAAATTGAAGCATGGAGAGTTAGAATCAGGAAAATGGCTAAGTTTGGTGTCATATGCACCCTTTTGGGAAAAGGCGCCCTAGTTTTTGAGGCATTAAACTTAGTTTTTAGCACTTGCAGCTCCTAGCAACATGTTTGTCAGAATTGTTCTAGCTACATGATGAATCCGTTAGCACAGTTTTAAGATCAACCGGGCATCCAGAATTCAGGATCGAATATAGGCTCCGGTGACGTTTGCAAGTGTAAATTTTCAGGAAATTGGCTATCTAGAAAGATGACGCCAAAGTCAAAGTTTGACTTTTGAACTCAAGTTGAGTGGGCCGCCCCAAAATGGAGGAGCTAGTTAACTGAATTTAAATAATATTAAATCTTCAGTTAAGCTTCTCAAGTCGACTTCAACTAGACTTAACTTTTGCTTGCAATTGGCGAATTTATTTTTGCATGCATAAGATAACTGAAGTGCATGGAGGTGACACCCATTTTAGGGCTTATTTTTCATTCAGTTAACTAGAAATGAGGCCCAATAAGATTATGGCATCCTATTTGCATACAAAGTTGACGCCTTTCTTCAAAAATTCTTTAAATATGCATTTGGGCGTCCATTATTTTCACAACAGGTGGAACCAAACACAATTTTCCTCGTGCAAGCAAGATTTGGAGTGCTACAATAAGAATTTTTGAGTGTTCTTCCCATCTACAGGTCTAGATTGTTCAACAGGATAGTTTTGCATGCTTCATTTTTCTAGCAGATTTTTGACGCATTTCATCAGATTAAGGCAAGAAGGTGAATTTCTTGAGGTAGATTATAACTTCTATTTTCTCACCTCATAATTCTTCTATCCTTGTCTTAGGTTTTCTTTTGCATGTCAAATTAAAAGATGTCTTTTTCAGTATCAGATCATCTGGGTTTGCTTAGAAACTTTTTCTCTACAAAACCCATGTGCTAGAATTTTTTCGGAAATATTGTCTCATAGCTTCAATTTTTAAAGCTTTGCTTTTTTTCGAAGATTCCTTGCATGGTTGAGAAAAATTCATAATTTTGGAAAATGAAGAATCAAGGTGTGATCAGTTCATTAGTGACAACAAAATTCATATGTCGAAATTTTTCATTAGAAAAAGTTTATGAAGCCCAGTTTTGCATGTTGTTTCTATTCCGAAAAGTCTTTGCATGTCAAGTAAAATAGTGTTTTTTCAAATTTCTGACGTTGTGGTTTGACTTAAATTTCATTCTTTACAAAACCCACATCTCAAAAAAATTCATAAAATTTGTCCCTCGAGAGGCTATTTTTAGCCTTATTAGGAGATATTTTAGCTTTTTAGAAAAGTTGTCAGAATATAGTCATGTTCACAGTCAACAGGCAATTTTTTCATAATGCAGTTCACCTAGAGTGAATTCAAGACCAAATTAGTCTTAGTTCATGATTTCATTAGAACGACCGACACAGATTTGCATCAGATGTATCCAAAATTTGACTTAAATGCTTTAGAGATTGATCATATCCCACTTCAAAACCTCGAGGAATCTGGGTTGCTAGAAGCGACTTCTCTTCCCATCACAACACAGTGTATAGAATTCGTTATGACTTGTGTAAAGCATTATAACTCTACTACACGAGAAATTCAATCAGTGGATGGGCGAATGATTTGCAATCTCAAGGACGTCGAGTTTTGGTATTCCTCTAAATCCAAGCAATTTGGTCATTTCTATGGATAGGTGCAAAAGGGCATTCGATGTTGATAAGGAAAAGTGGCAAGGAAGAATGGAGGATAGGTGGCTCAAACAAAAAAGGACTAGTTTTCCAAAGAATGTAGGTCGAGGAGAGTTCAAAGATCAATATGCGGTTATGATCACCCTTCTTAACCGTGTCACTGGTCAGGCAGATGCTCACAAATTTCAACCTTGGATGTATTACATCATGGCTCAGATTATCAACAAAAGGAAGCACCATGATTGGGCATATTTGATCAACGATGTTCTCGCCAAATAATTGACCAACTTTTTGGTTGCTCATAAGTTTCACATGTGCTCATACCTTGTATATCTGGTTGCTTTCGAAGGCCAGTTTAAATGATTGAATACTGAGGGGATTCTAAGTGTACAAAAGGTGCATTAGTACTACTCACAACTTGAATTCACACAATTTGAGTGACACTTCAAGCAAGTGCGGGAGGCTTTCTTAATGTACACCATGAGAAATCTTGATCGAGAGCTACACATGTTTATTTCAACAGAAGCTAGGTTAGCAATGATTGAATGGGTGGATTGGTTCATCCAGTTCCCTACGTTCACCTACATCTGCGTGAATGGCTACTTAGGTCACCCTGCTATGTTGCCCCGTTATCCTTCAGATAAGGTGTTTTTCATGGAATTTCTATAGTAGTTGTACATGGTCCACTCCCATCTGCGCAACAAACACAAGCCAACTGCCAATTTTCCATTATAGATGGGAATTTACAGGTGCAAGACAACAACTGACACCAAGGCCATGGGTAATGAGATGGAGAAACTTAATCTTAAGTATCTTGTTGAGAAATGCTCATATGACCCTTGGGGTTACTTTTCAACACGCCTTGGCGGCCGTTCTTCTCACAAGCCTTCTATAGAAGACTATTGGTACAACTGTGAAGACGAGTTTGAGGTGCGAAGACACAACTATGACAGATTCACTCTCTCACAAATTTTTGATTTCATTTCGGTGGATGTAAGAGGCTTGTCTGATGATAATGGGAATGTTACACTTCCCCAATTCTTTTAGGATCAATTTGACACACAACCTCTTCTAGTAGTTGATTGGTACGCCAAAGAGTGAACATTTATAAAGGAAAGAACAAGTAATTTTTTTAGAAATAGCATGCTTTACTTGAACAACAAGAGGATGAGAAAAGCAGCCATGCCAAACACAGAGCTACCATCAATAGTCACTTCACTGCCTTCCACATCAAAGTCAAAGCCTAGACAGAAGGCAATGAATAATCCTCCTAAAGAAAACAGGTCGTCAAGAAATGCAAAGGGAAAAGCACCAGTTGCTGATTTGGACCAGCAAGAACATCATATGGAGATAGCCCTAGATACAGTAGAGATCATGCCAGAAGCAGAGGTAGAAACTCCCATGCCATCACCAACTTCGCTACAGTCTCTGATTCATATTAATTTGGATTCACCACCACGTAGTAGTGCTTCTACACATACTCACTCATCAAAAGTTCCTAGAATAAGCACCACTCCTTCCAGTGAGATTAGTCAGGACTCGTGTTGGCTTGAGAATCAATTGGGTAGGAAGAGGAGGCAACCATCATATCAGTTAGAATTATTTGATTTTGATCATGTTTATCAAGACACACCAGATAAGAAGATCAAGAAGCATATTCATGTTGAAAGGAACATTGATAAGGAGATCATCATTGAGACCCCTGCGCCACTAGAAGATAAAATCTTGAATGTGGTAGAAGTTGATGACTTCACCTTAATAAAGGTCAACCTTGATAAAAGCACACTCCGAGTAGAGGTGGATCTCCTCGAGGTTGCAATAGAAAGCATAAGGGAAAGAGTAATAAAGGATAGAGAAGATAAAGCAGCCCTCAAGGCTGAGAACCAGCAGCTTCGCCAATACATATGCAATCTTATGCATAACATTGATAATGTCACCACCTTGCTCCCATAGTTTTCATAAATACCAACAAAACACAATCAGCTAAGTTAGGTGATTGTTTATGGGAAGTGCTTGAAGGATTGGGAAAAGGATTTCATCACAAGAGGTCGCTTCATACTTTCAGAATTGTACCAATTGAGGTACAACACCCATGAACTTCGTCTAAAGATTTAGGAGTCAAAGTGAGACTTGTTGGTAGACAAACCACATAATGAGATCATGATCTCTCACCTGAGCACGACCAATGATTCAGTCACTAAATATGAAGATAAGGAAGCAATATTTGCTTGGAGAAAACAATTAATCTTTAAGGTAAAGGTACATGAGACAATTTCTTCAGAGTTGGCTAAAAGCAGAGAGAAGGTGACAAGTGCTATCAGGTTTGTAAGAACTTTCATGTCACGAGTTCCTTTCTAGTATCAGTGTGAGGATGGTGGATATTTTGAGATTACTGATGTACAATCAAAGATTCAAAAACTCATTCATGGTATCTTCAATGGTGATACAATTGGCTATAAATTGGACCAACTTATAGTTGTATTAGTGTTATTTGATGAGGCGGCCAAGAGTAGAGGAGAACTTCAAAGTCAAATCATTGATGGTGAAAAGATGTTGCAAAGACACAAATTTCTTCAAAGGAGTATCACTGCTCCAAATGGTGGGCTATCAACAACCTTGTGGAGGGGTTAATCACTCAAGATCATGACCAGTAAACTATAGATCAGGATGTCCCACGCTTTCAGGATAGACATTAGACACGGGAGTTAAACTTGACGCCTCTTTCCATGTGAACTCGATGTCCCACATATCATGACATGTCTATTTTGGAGTCTTCTATGCACAGTTGGAGTTCTCATTTAGTTTTTAGTTTCAATTAACTGATATTAATTATCAATTGATTTTCATTTAAATAAGGACTTGCACATCCATTTATTTTGTATAGTTCAGTTAACTGATGTTTTTCCAGTTAACTGCTAAGTTGCATATAGTTAGACTTAGAGAATAAACTCTTGCACGCTTGCAAGACTGAGTGTAAACTCAAAGAGATTTTAGGGTTCCCTAGTCCTTGAAGTTCTATAAATAAGATCACGCTTGCTCATTTGTAATTAACTTTTGTGCGTGATAGCATACATGTTGAGCCCACTTTGCTTGTAGTATTTCTATTCAGTATTTGTTCAAGAAATTTTATTACAATAATAAATTATTGAGTTGCTTTGCCGTGCAATATTGTTATTCTGTACTTGTTCACTTTTGTTAATATAAAGTCGGTTGATCATTTATTTGTGTGATAGGTCCTTCATACAATTTGTTGTCCCGAGTTATATTTGTTTCTAATAAGCTTGTTTCATATCTACACCTCGAATATGAGTCCCTCCTCCTTGGGAATTTTGAGATAAATTTTATCGTGTGATGTTGTTATTAATAATCTTTGTTTCATATCTACACCTCGGATAGGAGTCCCTCCTCCTTGGGAATTTAGAGATAGAGATTGTCATCTAAGTGTTGTTTCCAGTAAGTTACTTTCAACGTACACTTTAGAGAGGTGTCCTGCCTCCTTAGGAATCTTGAGAACTAACTTACCATTTGATGTTGTTTCCAATAACCTTCATTTCAGCCTACACCTCGGATAGGTGTCCCGCCTCCTTGGAAATCCCGACTTAAAGATTATCATCAAATATTCCCTGCTACTAAGTCCTCATGCTCTATTTCTCTTGAGGAAATATGATAGATTAAGAATTAAGTTAGTTGTAGTTAAGATCTACAAAACCAGAGAAAAATATTAGCTGTAATGTATTGGTTTTCTTAACCTTGTGCCTCTTCCAGCCGAGTCAAAAAGATAGGATTTAGAACATTTACTTTTTCACGCATATATACAAAAGAGGGAGCTTCCCCTCCTAATTCGAAGAGCAGTCATTACGCACAGTGTATAGTTGTATGTTGCCAATACGCACTCCAGAGGTACAAATTGTAACGCCAACACTCTTATTAGACAATTGTGCACAAAGTGCGCAGACAGGTGATGTTCAAAAGATACAAAGTTTGATGAAAGATAAAGAAATTTAAAAGATACCTGATTGTAGTTGGATTGAAGTCCATAAAATGAACACCCTCATATTATATTTGATAATATTTTAAATCAAAAAGTACCTTGGTAAAATGCCTCAAAGAAGATGTCATCTTATCAAATGCAATGATTTCAGATTATGCACAGAATGGATTTGTTGGGAAAAGCATATATTTAATAGTAAAAATTGTCTTAGCATTGGGATGTGTTGATGAACGTGTAAAACTGTTCAAGCTCTCTATGGACCTATTAAGAGTACAAGCTATTGGGTGAGAAATAATGTGAACCTTTTA